>JAFCMP010000159.1:0-142323 GCA_017506865.1 Tribonema minus
GCCCTATGTACTATATCCATGTTGTATTCTTGCAGTTCTGATATGTAACGTTCTTGCCGCTTAGTTCGCGGTTCTGAGCCACCCATGAGATGCGCTAGCGCAGAGTGATCAGTTTGTAGAGTGAACGTGTTGCCATTATGCAAAAACTGCCTGAAGTAGTGAACCCCTTCCACGGCCGCTAGCGCTTCCCTATCATAGGTGCCGTAGTTGCGCTCGGCAGTTTTTAAAGTCCTACTATAATATCCTATGGATTCTCACCATTGACAGGACAAATTTGCGTCAGCACTGCTCCAACTCCATAGTCTGAAGCATCTGTTTGCAATACCAGCTTGACTGTACCATAAGGATCCCTTTCAAGTCTGGATGAGCTAGCACAGGGGACGTTTTTAGCGCCTCCTTCAAAACCTGCCAAGTTGCTACACAATCATCAGAAAGCTCAAACGGCACACCTTTGCGCGTGAGGTTTACCAGGGGCTCCGTGATTGTAGAAAAATTGGAAATGTACTGCCTATAATATGCTGCCATACACAAAAAGGAACGCACATCATGGAGGTCAGTGGGAAGTGGTATTTTGTCGATGGCTGCCACTTTTGATGGTCCACACGTTTACCTCGCGCATCCACTATGTGGCCCAGAAACTTGACCTCTTTCATTGCGAAATGACACTTTGATGGCTTCAGCTTGATACCAACTGAGAGCAAGCGGCTCAGCACTACCTTCAAATGCTTCATGTGTTCCTCGAAAGTCTTGCTGAAAACCAAATATCGTCCACATACACTAATGCATACACCCACAACGCATCATGTCCCATGGCCAACTGCATCAGACGCTGAAAAGTAGATGGCATATTCATGAGCCCCATGGGTCCAACCTTCCATTGGTAGCACCCCCATTTGGTCTGAAATGCTGTTAGCGGCCTGGATTCTCTATCAAGTTCAACATGCCAGAATCCAGCTACCGCGTCCATAGAGCTGAACCACTCAGAGCCACTCAACGCTGAATGCACCTCATCAATGCGTGGCAACGGAAAACCATCCTGGCCGCTGCCCTTTTCTTGACCGCTTGATTAACCGCCCTCAAGTCTTGCACTACTCGCAGTCCCCCATCCGGCTTGGGTATTATCATCAAAGGGGAGTTCCAAGGCGAATTTGACGGTTCAATCACACCTTTCTTAATCAAAAAATCTATCTCCTTCCACAGCACTTCAAGCTCCTTCAAGCTGTACTTGCGCAATCTTGCACGTACTGGTCTAGCATCCCCTACATCAATATGGTGACGGACCAACGACGTCTTTCCGGGCCTGCCATCAAATGAGAAGATACCTTTCCTAGCCATGCTACGCAGCAAATCCGTTAAAATTTCTTTCTGCTTGTTTGTAAGGTGATCCAATTCCCCTATTTTGAACGCGGCAAACCACTCCAACTCCCGCGCTCGCTGCACTGCTTCTTCGTCCGTACACTCATTGACAGGTTCTGTACCTGCGCCAGTGTCAACACCAGGTTGCGATTCTACATCAATCTTTGCTTCCTGTTTAGTTCCAGCGTGAGTTTCTGAGACTGCAGTGCAAGAAGTTTTCGCTGGTGGGGGCTCTGCAGGCGGTCGTACCCCGGTACCGTGCCTGCTACAGGGATTGTTCTGTCATCAGCAGTGCTCATCCCCTCAACTTCAACTTGGCGCCCCCAACCATGCGCACTACTCTGCGCAAACAAATTCTCCGCAGCTGTTCCATTTATGGCCCCTTCAGACTGTGCCGTGCTTCCGCGGGCGTGACACACCCCATCGCTACCATGAAGCAGGCTGTGGTCAAACGATCATTGCGTTCAACACTCGCTATCCTGGCTTTGACCGCTGCCAATTTACTGTCACGCGCAGGTGTATCAGTCTGTCTCAACGACTCCGTGGACAGCTTCAGCAAACTGCGTGTAATGCCTACTTCATGTTGGTGTACCTCCTTCTTCCACATCCGCTCATCCAACAAGTGTAGATGCCCCACTTTAACACCCGGTTTCAGCTTACCGGTACGCTTCACAATAGTGATGTTTATAGTGCTGGTTTGATTACCTTCTTCCACCAACACTCGCTGGCGCCGCACTGCCCAGTGCCCCTTTGGGTCTACTACCCCTTCTAGCACATAGTTGCCCGGCGGCACCCACCCTGTCCACGTCACCAACACTGCAACTCCTGCTGTTGTAGGTTCAGTTACTGGGTATTGTTTGGCAACGCGTACTGTAGCTTGCTTGTGCGCCGATGCGCCTTGCTCAGCAACTAGCAGAATATCGTCCCACCCTGGCAATTTAGCATTGGCGGTAGCGGCTACGCCTGGGTCTTCTGACATGTGATTCTTGCCCAAGCGCTCATCAAGCTCATCCATCACTTGGTTGTATGCTTCCAACATTGTCATCTTACCTGGCGTGCGCGCCCCGCCGCTGCGATGGCCTTCAGCGTCTTCACCGCTGGCGTCGCCGTCGCCGTTGCTTGCGTCTTCACCGCTGTCCGCGTCGGTGCTTCTTGCCGTGGTGCTGGTGCTTGAAGTTGAAGTTGAGGTAGAGGTCGGCTGTGGTCCTGGCTCGCGGTTGTTGTTGCCAGCGCTCTTGACCGAGCCCTGCATGTGCCGTAGCTTGCGCAAAAATGGCGTGCTAGGCAGAGAGGAGGCAATGAGTACAGGCCCCACGAGAGTGCCGCCCTGACGGTGATCCTCAGGCAGTGCATACGGGCCAAGTGTCTGCACAAAAATGCCATCCTCAATGAGACGCGACGCCGCTGGGTGCAGGCGATGCTGCGTGTCAAACAACACAGGCTCAGTGCGCAAGATGCGCACAATAAATGACATGACTGGTGCCAGCACGATCTGGCCACAACCTTTTGCCAGGGCAGTCTGACTGACCCCCGGCGGCACCTTGATCCACCACAAGCCGTTGGCTCGCATCACGTCAGCCTGCGAGGGGACATACCGCTGTGAGAGCGAGAACTCAATGTCACCTCGACGCATGTGGTCGTCTGCAGGCTGGCGAAACACATGGAAGTGGCGTGAAACGAGAGTGGGAGCACTGCGCTTGGCGTCATGTGTCCAGCGAGCTGTGGCATTGCGCGGCGGCAGCACATACACAGGGTTAGACACGCCCCACATTTCACCAGGGTTAATCTGCACTCTCTCCTGCTTGTGACCGCCATACTTGGCCTCCTCAAATCTGCCTGCCACTGTACGCAAGGTGTCTACAACAGTTTGGTCTCCCCTGGTGATGAGAAAGAACACGCGATTGCGCAGGTTAGGGAACCCTAGGTCTGCACCTGAGAGCTCAAATGACAACACATGGTATCCTGCCTGGTGCGCATGCTCAATCGCCAACTGCCCGCTGATTGTCTCGCTGATCTCTGGCACATTCTCAATCATCAGGCATTTCACGCCTCGCTGAATGGCTTTGTCCACCAACTTTGGGGTTACCTGATTTGCTTCTGCATCAACTCTGATCTCCCCAGCTGGCTTGAAGCGCTGTCTGCTGGCGCCTTCACAACGGGTGCTGGCAGTTACTAGGTCAGGGTCTATCTCCATAATCCTGTCCCACACCTTATTAGATGTGTAGTCTGCCACCAGCAAGGGCACGTTGGGGTGAGATGCGCGAAAGATGGCAGCATATGTATCATCTATCTCCACTGCCAATGCTACCTGCGCCCCTCCCATAATCGCACCTTTCACGGAGCTGCCAATGCCCGCCCCCAAGTCTACCACTGTGAGGCTTGACACGGTCATGTGCTCAACGTTTGGGTACTCACCGCGCTCCACTGGTGAAATTGCTGCCCACCTGTCTGGGTGGCAATCCTGCACTGCCCAAGTTGACCCCCCCTTTTTGTCGTAGCACCCTGAGCGCCTATCTGCATCAAGCTCAGCAAGCGCCACGTCAACTTCAACTTCAACTGTCTCATCACAAGACTGAGTGCGCGCAGCATCGAGCTCCATGTCACTGTCGTCTGCTGAATCTTCACCTGACATCTTTGTCCAGTCTGTCTCCTCCACATACCTGTCAGCCGGCTCTCCGTCCTCTGAGGCACTGTCAATCGACTCTGAGCTGACCGACATTACCTCACTCAACTCACCGTTGTGCCAGCGTCTGTGCTGCACGTCTACCTCCCATCCCGCTTTCGGCAGATCATCCACCCTGATTACCCTCTCATCATCAACACTGTCAAGGTCAATAGGTGGTTGCATTCGCTGCGTGCCCTTGCTCAACACAAACTTCGGGCCAGGCTCACCATTCTCCGCACGCTCCTCCAACAGCTCCGCGGGCAGCGACCCATACTCAAACTTCAACACCGAGCCTAGGTCAACTGCAACTTCGGCCGACTGTACTCCCTGTTGGTTGCCAGCATTGCGCGCGCTACGCCATTGGTCACGCTTGGCTCCTACCTCATCAGGGGTCAGCGACTTGACTGCTTTGTTAGGGAAGTCAGGATGCTGTACCATGGCAGGCGAGCGACTCGTGAGCATGTCCAACCGCATACGCGCAATGGTGCTGTAGCTGAGCAGGAACTGAGGGTCGATTTGGTTGCTCACATGAAAGTCAACTTGAGCTGAGACGCCCGCAATCTCCACCTGCACAGTCACCATAAACATCACTGCTACCAGGTGCCTGCCAACCCCACGAATCGCCTTAAATGTGGGCTGGCGCTGGGATTGCTCCAAACGCACTGCCTGCTGCGCCGTCTCTGCCCTGTCTCTCAGCTTACGCAACAGAAGGCAGTATGCCCTGAACTGCATCACATCGCAGCCTGCGCACGAATCTAGATAAACCACTGCAGGCATGACATTGTGAATCTGCGCCTCTACCATGAGCACCACTGGGGCCATCCTGCCAATTTGGCCACCAGCATCAGCACCTGCCACGCAGACCAGACTACTCACCTCTGCTACCTCATCATCTGCCACGAAGCAGCAGCACTCAGCGAACTTGTCGGGGTCGCAGCTCAGACACACCCGGCCTGCCGAGGGATCCCACGCGAAGTAGGTGCGCGCCGAGAAGAAGTACTCTGCCTCGTTGTCCGCCCCCACGCCAAACGCAGTGGACCACGTGGGCGCAGTGGGGCCTACTGCTGGCCTCTCGCCGTGTACAATTGCCAGCACAGCCTGCACCAACTCAGGGGAGAGACTGGAGGGATCAAGGGGGAAGTTGTTAGCGACACGAGCCCCCCCCCCGGTGTTGGAGATCAAACCCCCGTTTGGCCTGGAGTTGATGTTGCCCCCGATGTTGGGCGCGGCGCCCCAGCCCTGCCTGCCGTAATTGGGCGGGCCCTGGCGGTTGCCAGCAGGGTAGTATAGCTGCCTGTGAGGAGCGGTCTGCAGAGGAGCACCGTGACGTTGACTCATTGCGCGGATAAGTGAGTCAAAACGCTGGTTCATGTCACTGGCATGCTGTTGAAGATGGGAGCTGAACCTGTCCAGCGCTGCATTCCACGGAGTTTCAGCGTTAGTGTCAGTAGCCCGGGTGTTAGGCACAGCGCCGCTGCCGCCCTGCGTGGCAAGAACGTCAGCCCCAGAAGCGCCGCCCTCAGAGTTTTCCGACTCAGATTCTGACCCGCCACCACTAAATGCATATGTCGAGCCCCCCCGCTTCTCAGACTTCTTACTCACCTCTGCCGCCAAGTATGCGCGCACTGACATGCTCTTCGTCGCAGCCACTACACTCTCTGCCTGCTGCAGTTTCAGCCTTACCGACGCCATGTCCACTTGATCCGTCCCTTGGCGCTCGAGCACCACCCTGAACTCTACCAGTGCCTCCAAGAACTTTTCAACTCGGGCCTTCACATCTTTGGATCTTGCCAGAGTGTCAATGAGCCTTCTGACAAACCTGTCTCTGAACACCTTCTCTCCCAACTCCAATCCGTGCAATGTGTATCGCAGCACTTTCTCAAAGTCCAATCAAAATACCTGGATGCTCACTCCCGGCTCCAGGCGCAGCTGCTCCAACCTTGTGTCTGCCTTGCTACGCTGCATTGACTCACTATACTCGCGGTCGAGGTGAGCATGCAACGCACTGATTTGCCTGCCTGACAGGTCGCCATTAGCGCCCCTATGTTCGTGCAGGAACGCCTTAATGCTCCTACGCAGCTCGGCGGACAAGCAGTATTGCAGCATCAAAGCAACATATGACGGACAAGTGCGCAGGTCCGAGTTGGGATCGGGGATCGACTGCACCCCTTCAAACGACACACGCGCTGCAAGCGAGTCCAACCACTCCTGCATCATGCACGTAATGACCTCATGGCTGATGGCCTTGTTGTCCACCCCTCGGTACTCTAAACCTGCCTCCGGGGGGTCATCCAAAAAATAGAGCGTTTCATGTGACACACCTTTGAGCGCCCGAGGAGCCATCGCGCGCAAGGCAGCCGTGCGTTGCTGGGCTGCCTCTTGCCTGGTGATCACTTGCGGGTCGTCATCCTCCGTCAGCTGCTGCGGCGGAGGAGGCGGCGGCGGCGGTTGCTGCTGCTGCTGCTGCGGCGGCGACGGCGCCACTGGCAGCTGCTGCAGCGGCGGCGGCGATGGCGCCAGCTGCTGCTGCTGCTGCTGCGGCGGCGGCTGTGCGTCCTCCGTCTGCTGCTGCCGGTGTTGTTGCCACCGCTCTGACAACTGCCATTGACCCTGAGGCTCAGCCTGCTGCTGCTGCTGTGGCGGCGGCGGCTGCTGCTGATGCTGCTGCTGCTGCTGCGGCTGCTGCTGTTGCTGCTGCTGCGGCTGCTGCTGCGGCTGCTGCTGGTGCTGCTGCAGCGGCAAACCCTGTTGCTGCAGCTGCAACTGGTGAGCCTGCTCGCGCCACGTATGCAGCTCGTTCACAGCTATGGGGTCATTGAGGTTACCCCTCATTTGGTGTACGAGCTGAGCAAGAGTGCGGTCTACACAGCGGTCAGTTATGGCATCTCTTGGCATAGTGAACTCAAGGCCTGCGATTGGCACCGAGGGAGGCACTGTCAGTACAGGGCCCTTGTCAGGATCAAGGCAGTCAGCAGCCAATGGGCCCTCTACGCGCGCCCAGTTGGCAGCGTCAGCCAGCGGCTCCGCAGGGGCCAACGGCTGCACCCAGTAGGGTCTAGCAACTTGCAATCTGGTGCACGACGCAGGCAAATAAAAGTCTTCTCCCGTGTCATCGCCCCGCACAAGCAACAAGGGGTCAAACACATTCCTGTCAAGCACATGAGTGTCAGTGCCCACAAAATCCTGCACCATGACACATGTGCGCCATGCCCTGCCTATTTTGGCCCTCATAGGGGTACCCTGTGGGAGAATGCAAGGAGTCAGAGTGTGCGCCGCGACCTGCATCGCTGTAGGGTTCACCAGTGTCCGTACAACAATGTGGTCAGTGATGGCATGAGCTCTAGGGAAACGGCCCAACGGCTGGCACCAGGCCGGCGCAACCTGCACAATCACGGCTTGGTCCGGTCGTCCTTCCCTATTCACACCTGCACCCTTCGGATTCACTGGGTGTAGAATGGCCAACTCATACCCAGACGGCCTCCACCTCACATAGTTTGGCTCTATACCCCCCACCAACTCAACTTCCCATTGCGCGGGCTCATCATCTCCGCGCGCATAGTCACGCTGCAGCCGCGTCGCAAACGTTTTGTCATCATGCTTGATCACCACCCCTACACGGGCAATGCGTTTTTCATCACGCTCCAACCACACCAAAACTAGCTCACCGGTGTGGGGCTCCTCATCTGCCCGGACTTCGGATCTCTGGTTAACCAGCCAGACATCTTCCTCGCGCATACGCTTAAGTGCGCTGCGCGCCTGCAAGAACCCCTCTGGGTAGCGGTGCCAAAGAGCTGCCACATTGCGCTTCTCAACCTGCGTCAGTGCTACCGTCAGTGGGTCACCTTCCTTATGAATGGTCCTGCCTTGCAGAGGTACTGTTTCCACCAGCGCCTCAATTTTTGCCTTACGGCTTGAATTCACAGATGTGGTGAACGAGCCCACACTCTCAGGTGCCCTATGCACTCCATGAGCCGTGCTGGTCTGAGAGCTAGTTCCGCTGTCTGACATATTGACTACTTCATGAAAATCATTTGAAAAATTAATTGAGAAATATTCAGTATCACTCCTTACTTGCTGAACCCTGCTTGTTCAGTGCCGACTGCTGTTCGAGTTCTCCCCCCCAGCGTCAATGTAATTTGACGCTAGACGAAACAGCAGAAGTAGCACACCCAAACGAAGTGAACGAGCCCGTAGAGAGTAATGTAGCAAGAACGCAAAGCTACGCGAACGTGAAGAGCAGTATGTGTCAAACTTACGCAAATACGGAAAGATTTGCTCCGCCCGCAATAAAAAGATACGGTCACGGCGTGCAGTCTGACGCACGCACACGCCGTTCACCCGAGCCAGAGACTCGTGAACCAACACAGGCAATAGGTATCGCAAACAAAAGAGGTAAACAACTGCTGTGCCCTGCGCAGGCGCGGCAGCAACTTACCCAAGCAAAATATCCGCCCGAAAAACGGAGATGGCGTTGTCGCCGCTTACAGCTGCTGTCTGCCCGGCACTCCGTGTGTGACTGGCCCTCAAGTCCTGGACTCACGAGTGCTGTAAGTGCCGCTCCCGAAAGAACGCCAGTAGACAGCACAGCTTATGGTGCAGAAACCCGAACCCCAGCCGCCACCTCAGTTGCGTGCAGCAGAGGTGCCGACGGAAACAGCGAACACTCCCGTGCGTGCAGTGCCCCGAGCACTACGCGAACTTGTACGTGACAGGTCAGCACCTGCCGAGATCAGCCATTGTGGTGGTGTGCCAACCACAGAGGGTGAAAGTGTGTGAGACTCAGCCTCAACCTTGACTTGAAACAGCCGGAAATGCCCACTGCCTGGTGCCGTGGGAGGTGGACCGGAGCGCCCTCCCCAAGTGCAATATCACCCTGATATGCAAGCGTGGCTAAACAGGTAGAAGCAGAAGAAGCTGTGCCATGTTGAAGGTTAAAGTCGTGTCTGATTACTAAGCCCTACAGCGTTCCCGCACACAGTTGAAGTACGACCCAAGGGGAAACCCTCTTTTTAGGTTGAACTAGCCAGATAAGGGGGCCGCTTTACGACACCTCACGCAGCACGGGCTGAAATGAAGCCGACCAGGCTGCTGCTCCCCGCCTGTCGCGCATGTGCTTGAGCTGCTGATACCATTGCACGGGCGTGTAGCTTTGGCTGCTATACAAGTAGATTTTGCCAGCAGCTGAGCCGCCGCCGCCGTCCTCGCCCGCCATCGTGTGTGCAAGAGAAGCCCCATTAAATCTCCAGCCCATTGAAATCAAAGCAACGCGCAAGACAGAACGACAGGAGGCTGCTGCGGTCGTGCATGACCACAGCTAAAGCAACAGGGGCCACAGCTGAAGCAGCACGGAGCTTCGCAGCGCATCAGGAGCCCACAACTGTCATTATACGCTCGCTGTAGAAGTCCTGCCAGTTATAATTATACGCTCGCTGTAGAAGTCCTGCCAGTTATACGCCGTAGAAGCGTATTTATATGTATACGTAGTACCGCGATTATACGGAGTGGGGTAACCCTAGCCATACTGGACATGGGCGCCGCACCCGGACGGTCATTGGCAGCGGGTGGCACGCTCATCCACGCCATTGCCCCGGACGCACGCTGGCTGCGCAGCTGCGCCAGGACCCGCGCGCTAGCCTGTTGGCGGCGGCGGCTGGTGTCGCGCGAGTCACCGATAGGTGCAGCCTGCGTCAGCTTGCCCTCGGCACCAGCCGAGGCAGCCTCTAGGTCATTCACCAGGCAATCCTTGTATTAGCGTCGAAGAACATTTGAAAGGCCGGCCTGTAGTCCGTGTGTGAAGTGACCGCGCCGGCGGCGGGGCACTACCTTCCTGCAGATCTCGTCAGCATAGGCCTCCCAGTCGTCAGAGTCGTCGTCGTCCTCCTGCCCGCCGCTGCAGTTGCTTTCTTCCGCGCTAGTTTGTGTGTTAGCGGGCGTGGAAGAGGCAGCCGCGGCAGGCCAGGTACGGTCGCCATCGCAGTGGTCGCCTCGGCGCCAGGCGCAATGCCGTGGGTGTGTGGGGCTGGCTCAGTGGTCACCGTCTCCGTGACGGCAGTTGCGGCGTAAATCGCTTGCACCGCAGTTGGGAGCGTCGACGGCCGTCGTATCTGCTGCCCACCGTAGCAACGATGCTGGGAGCTGCTCGGCCACAGCTGTGCGTGATTTTTCGCCGCCATCAGCTGTCAGCGCTCGCGTAGAGCGTCGCACGGCCTCGATGATTGGCTGTAGCCCCTGGTCCTCGCGGATTGCGCATGAGTGCTGCGCAAACCAGGTGACTGCGCCGTGTTCGTCAGTACCGAGCCTCAGGGCCCCTGCTGCCACAGTTGCATGAATTATTGCTGGCCGCAGTGTTGTGCATGCCTCGGCCGTGTATGCAGCTGGTGCCAGTAGCCCCAAAAGCGGCATGCCCAGACCGCCTCGTCGCTCCGGCAACCGTGATGCCCGCAGCGGCACTGCGATGTCCGTGAGTTCTGGCGGGCCCAAGCGCGGCAATACCAGCACGCTGCCACTGCTGGCTTCCTCGCTGTCACCAGCAGTGCAGGCGGCCAGCAGGTGTGACTTCATGGCTGCCGCGGTAGCGCAGCCGTGTAGGTGCAGCATGCGTTCGAGCGTTCATGCACAGAACCCGTCAAATGCGTGCAGCCATGTCTAACTCAAAGCCGTGTCAACGACCCGAGCTAAGAAGCCCATGCGCTTCGTCAGTGACATGCGGCAGAATGAACTGTGCTGCCTGGAGGTGATGCCGCGCCAGTCCAGCCAGCTGCCATGACAATCGCCAAGTCCCTGCGTCAACAAGGTGCTTGGTCATGGCAGCATGCACATAGGCCGAGTGCCCTACCGGTATCCCGACCGATGTAAAGCCCAGACTGAACTCTGGCATGGTGGCGTCCACAAACGGTATGTCAAGGGCGCGCAGGCATGCTCTGGCCGCTTCATCAAACACCGTGCCGCGCATGGCGATGGCCAGCGACTTGTCTGGTCGGACACGTAGGCCGCCTGCCGCCAGCCGGCGGATCACCTCTGCCACCCCAGGGGCCGCTACGTCGTCGAAACAGGCAGCTTGCAGCACGTTGAGGTCGTCCAGGAAAGCGCAGTGCGGGGCTGGCGGTTCCGCTGCGCTGTGGCCGCTTATTTCAGTACTTCTGGATATCTGCTTACGACAAGGCCTTTTTTGCAACCTTGAAGCCACCTGCGCAGAGCCAGCATAACAGCAGAGACAACTCAAATATAGAGGTGAAAATTGTTAATGTGAAGGACGGGATCATCCAAATTCATTCCAGCGATGTGACAGCGGGGGCCATCGTCGCAACAACACCCTCGCGCCAGAGCTTAACTTGCGACATCGTGAGTGACATGTGCACTTCGGCGGGCGTGTCTGTGATGCCGCTTTGCGCAATTTGCATGTGTAAATTGCGCTGGCGAAAACGCCAGGCTGCTGCACGACACCGTTGACGGGCTCAAGGCGATCAGTACCAAATACGGCGAGCAGCATCTCGTTTGTTGAGCGCATGTCGTTGGGTGTCCACATGTCTGTCATTGAATTGTACACAAGACCAGTCCAGTTCTGCCCTTCGGGCTTCATCGCTACCAGCAACCAGCACCCTTGTTTTTTGCGTACACGCTCGATGACGCGTAATGCGGCGCGTGCCCGACGTCTGAACGTGACATCACTCGGCGTCGTGTCGACAACAACCGCGGTATCTCCCCGAAGGAGATCGCCCTGCCTAAAGCATTCGGTATGAGCCACATGTACACACGAACGATCGCGTTGCGAGAGCAGCGGGATGTTCACCAACTAGTTAGCAAACCTAGGGCTGTAGCCGGTGTTTACACATGTAAGAAGCCACATGTCGTCACCCACGCTGTAGCGCTTCACTTTGAGGCTGACGGCCCAGACGGTGTAGCTGTCACTCAAGTGGTGCTCATTGTACCACATCTGCTACACGACATCATCATTGGGCGTGACCACATCAGCAGACATAAGTGGCATGCAAGTCATACTAGTAGGCTAGTAGTGGCAGTGGGCCACATATGCGTATGGTGAGCCATCAGCAGAGCCCACCCCCAGCTTCAGTCCCAAAGTCCCAGTGTACTGATGGACTTGTATTTATGAAGACGCAAGGGAGGCCGGGTTGCTTATGTAATCGAAAGTTTGCGTCAACGCAGCAGCCGAGTCCGCACTGCGCCCTAAAGCTTTGATTACCGGCGCTGCAACGCAGCCCAGCATTCGCGCTCCGCATGTGTACGCCATGATGCGCTCCGCCAACTCCCGCGCCAACGACATGCTTAGCTCAATGAGGACCTGACGCTTAGCTAGCCCGGCCTTGTGTACACCTATGCGAAGGAATGCGATTGGGTGGCAGTAGACTGAGTGCGCGTCGCAACAGAGCTAGATCATGATGGGCTTGAACATGGTGTGCAGACACTGTCAGTTTGAGTTCAAGTGATGGAGTCTGATGGGATCACACCCGTCGTCTCCTGCCCGGGAGAACTGGACACAGCACATGTGACCATTGCGGAGGAATCCCTGAATCACACGTACAACCGCGAGCTGACGGTTGGGCTGCACGCCAAGCCGGTCAAGCTCGAGCAGCGCGGGGAGCCCCTCTCGCTGCCACGTGGCACCGTGCTGGGCAAGGCACGGCCGCTACATGAGTTACCCAACAGCGTGCTGGAGCGGGACCCGAACACGCGCGCAATGGCGGTAGAGGTTTACTGCGGCGTCGGCGGCCTGGTGGAGCGGCTTCAGCCCTATTTGAACGTCAAGCTAGCCGTTGACTCTGAGGAGCCTGAGCGCGCTCTCCGGTTGTACAACGAGAATCACCCTCCGAGTCATATGGACGTCTGCCACCGGGATATGGCGGACCCTACTACGCGCGCAGAGCTCATTGCAGATATAGGGCGGCTGCACGCTGAGGTCTTATTAGGACCCCACCCCTGCCAGAAGTTCTCTACAACAGGAGAGGGGGAGACGGCTCTGGTCTGGGGCATGGAACACCACTATTACATGCTGGAGGTGGCAATGCATGGGTGCAGAGGCCTGCCGACTACTACAGATTGAAACTGTTCCGGGCTTAGGACAGCACCGGTTTCGGAGCTGGCGGAGTTTCTGCGCTGCGCAGCACATGGCGGCTTCACGGTGCAGCAGGAGCTGGTGATCACTGGTGCAGACAGCTGCATTGCTCAGACGCGAACGCGTGTGTTGTGGCTGCTGGGGCGCCCTGGCAGTGGCGAGTACAACAGTGCGCGCATGCAGGCGTCTATGCACCAGGCAGTGCAGTTGCTGACATATGCCAAGCAGCACGCTGAGTACCACACCGTGCGCAACGTCACCGGCGGCGTGCTTGACTCCAACGGTCAGCGGCGCGATTTCTTTTGCAGCAGTTGGCCGCAACACTGATTCAAAGGCCAAGCAGGTGCATTCAATGGACGGCCCGGCGCCGACCATTCGCGGCTGCACATTTCGCCGATACCTGCAGCCATCGAGGTGTGGCCGCAGGATGCTACGCAGGACCTGGCTGAGCACGCCCGCGCGGACTACCTACCCTGCCGTGCGCAGGGTGCCATTCACAGCTTCCCCACTCCTTGCCACTCACGCATGCAAGAGGGCTTTGGCGCAGTGCTCTCGCAGGCCAACAACGACGGTGTTGAGCAGCCGATCGATTTCACATCTCGCGTAACTTTACCTAAGTGGAACTGGCGCAACTGGTCTCAGAGGCTACTACTGACCTTGCAGCCGGCGCCATCGTCTTCGGCATCAAGAAGTTTAAGCGCACCCTGTGGGGTACGCCATTCGGCCTCTAAACCAAACACCGCGCTCTGCGGTACACCGACAGCCTTCGTGAGAGCAGCGCGCGGCCGCGGCGCGCGATGGCGCGAGTTCTCAGCGCCTTCAACATCACCATCCGCTACAAGAAGGGTGCTTCACACAGCAATGCCAACGGGGCAAGCCGCGATCCTGTTCCTGCTACACCACAAGATGCAGAAGAGAGCGAGCGCGAGCGGCTGCTCGAGGCGTACTGCCTGCAGGCCCACGAGTGGGAGCGGCTGGAGGCACTCGCAACAGCAGAATACATCAACATCTGCACGGAGGTGGTGCTGCTAGTAGTAGCAGCGCTCCAAGGACTCCGAGGGGGAGAGGAGCAGATTTCCGCGCTTGCTGAGGCGGCCGACGCTGAGGTGGGCGCGTGAGAGTGCTTTGCTGAGCATCCCCAATTGGGCGTCATGACGCCTGGTGACTGGCAGCGGCAGCAGCGCGCAGATGCTCAGCTAGGACCGATCTGCCACGTGTTGCTCGGAGCAGGACCGCCAGCGGACGAGGCGCTTGCACTGGCAGTCCAGAAATGGGCTCTGCAGTGCAGCCTGGTCGTCTGCGGCAACACTCAGCTCTTGGTGCACAACACCCCCGATTCCTTGCTTCCACAGCTTGCCCTTCCCCAGTCCATTAGGGATCGAGTTCTCGAGGCGATGCACGGCTCAGCTTTGGGCAGGCCACCAGGACATTAAACGCACATTGGAGCGCCTCGCGCGCACTGCTGGTGGCCCTGTTGGACCCTTGACGTCAACTACTGGGTCAGTCATATTATGCTGGCCTTGCCAAGCGTTCAAACACACCGGCAAGTTGTCTCGCTGGCCATCTATATGGCGCGAGAGGCCCCCCTACGCCTTTCATCGCCTAGCGCTCGATCACTTTGGCCCCCTACCCCTCAGCGCTGGCGGTTTCATGTACATACTGGTGGTGATGTGCCTGTTTTCGCGGGTGTGGTGCTGTCCCATCAATTCTGGGGACTACAGTGCTGCAGGCATAGCTGAAGTTCTAGTCAACCAGCGCAGCACTCGTCATGGCGCCCCTCTTAAGCTCCTCAGCGACCGTGGCAGCCTCTTCATGGCAGAGCTTTCTCAAGCTGTCTACAAGCAGGTGGGCATCAATAAGCTTTCCACTTCCTCATACCACCCTGAGTGCAACGGCAGGCGCGAGCATTTCATGCAGAAGCTAGCCCAGATGCTCGCCACCTTATTGGATAGTGCCAAGAACAATTGGGCTGACTGGCTGCCTTATATCAGTTTTGCCCACAACACAGCCTACAACCGCGCCACCGGCGCAACCCTTCCTTCTGGCTACTGGTTGCGAGGCCCGCATCGCATTACACCTCATAATGGGCAAACTTCAACAGCCTTTGGTCAAGCCTAGCACACATCTTTCCATGTCACAGTTCGACATCCTTCAGCGTCAGCGCTCAGCCAACGCCATGGCCAACCAACGCCATGCGCTGCGACGGGATAAGGTGCTCCACGAGAACACCGAAATTGCGGAGGCATTTGGACTACGTCAGTCGTTCAGCGCTGGTGATTGGGTGCGGTACTACCATGTGCTGCGCATGCATATGGCACCTGCAGACACGGAGCCTGCACCAGTTGCGGGGGGGGTCAACAGGGCAAAGCGCACACTCTTCAGCGAGAAGCTCTTGGATAGATGGCATGGACCCCATAGCATAATATTAGCGGGCCCAGCGGACTCCGAGAGCGGCGGGAGCGTGTGCAGGCCGGGTGTCTTCTGGTGGACATCAAAGGACAGCCTACGCGCATATCAATGCGCCTCACCAGGAAGTGTCGCGACCCTAGCGACATGCGACAGCAGTCGGAGACGTTGCCTGCGGGCATCTCTCGCTACCTGCTGGCGAAGCACTGTGCGGGCATTCGCCTGGCTCACTTACTAGTGACGACGTTGCTGCTCACTGCTTTCAGCAACACGGTGTAGAGGCGATACTTCAACATCGTGTAGCAGCGGCAGCGCAGCGGCGGGGGCACCGCCTACAGTACCTAATACGCTGGGAGCCTGAGGGTACAACCAGCGGGGGGATACTTGACTCCTGGCAGGACTGCAAGCAGCTAGATGAGTGCCAAGTACTCGAGGAGTACTGGTTTACATTAAACAAGGCCATTGCCTGTCGCGACATCACAGTGGTGGGCTCAAACACTCAAGTGGTCAAGCGTCAGCTGCGGCGCGCCGTCAAGGCGCGGATGATTGGCGGCGGCGTTCGCCCAACGCGGTGCGGGCTCGTATGAGCTTGCGCCCCTGCCAGAGGCATTACTCCAGCGACCTGCGACATCGGTGTTGCAGAGCGCAGCTATCAGCGGACTTCGGCTTAATAATATGGCGATGTTCAGGTTCCCGGAGCCAAGTGGCAAAGAGCACCTTACTTGGTGTGAGGGCGAGCTCACGGGCGTAGTCTCAAAGGGGAGGACAAGGCGTACACAGATAGCTCATAGGGTGTTCTGGATTGTTGAAGGGGTGTACCAAACCCTAGCACTGGACCCTAGCTTATACAACACGCGCCCAGATGCATCGAATGGTTTGTGGTTACTAGTTGGTACACGAGCCCAGCTGGAATCATTGCATGTGTGGTCACTCGGTCGTGTGCTTGGTAGAGACCCTGGGTCAGTGAGTGTGAGAAGCGTCTTGTGCGGCATGCTTTGCACATTGACTGCATGTGCACAGGAGTCATTCAAGTTGCAATTTGCAGCATCAGCTTGTGAGTCATGTTGCATATGTGTATTTGACCCCCCTTTGCAGTACTCTTTCCAATCTAGGGGGGGTGACTGTGGTGACACTGGATGTTGGAGTGTCACCTATGACTGTTACCAATGTGGCAGTTACAAGATCGTTGTCGGTTCTTTGGCTCAGACAAGAGCAGCAGCCCCATAATACACATAGCGCAGTTCGGTCAGCTGTGTGTATATGTGGGTGTCTTCCCTGCATGGTCGCTGCACTTGCTGAAGTGTAGTACGGAAGCCAGCGTTTCCTCAGCTCCAGCTCCCAAATCCGTCCTCTGCTGCTGGAGCTGCTGCCGTAGGCGCTGCTGCTGTGCTGCCACTGGCTCCATACGCACGCTCCAGCCCCTAGGTCCATCCTCCGAGTGTAGGCAGCATTTCAGACGAGTGAATGTAGCAATGCTGGGCACTTCTGGGCCTCAGATAGTCTCTCTGCATGGAATTGGAGGGAGCTGTTGTTGCTGCTGCAGCTGCTGCTGCTGGAAAGACCATACGCTCTGTCTGGTGCTGGCTGTAGGATGACAACCTCACAACCTCACACTGCATTACAGCGCTGCCACGGTAATAGGAGCTTGGGCTCATTTACATCTAGTCTAACCCTACTACTAGTAGTCTACGTGTAGTCTGCATGTAATTAGAGCTCGGGCTCACCACTGTAATTGGCGGTACTTCAAGCCCGTACCCAAGCAGCGCAGTCCCCACCTACCAATGTGCTCTTCTGGACAAACTCACACGCCAGCGCAGTGTCTAACACCTTTTGAGCAGCATTTCGGATTTTAAGGACAGCGCGGTTCCAAGTTTGCCGGAAAGGCACATGAGAGAGGGTCCATGTCGGTGTCAACGAGCTGCCAGACTTTGTACCTGCGCTGCACAGTGTCCACCGACCTGTGCACCTGCAACTTTGCAACCTTGACAGCCCCCGCCGCCGCCAACGCCTCTTCGCCAAAGGTAGCAAACAATCAATCGATCGCCCTTAGCGGGCCCTATCATCGTGTAGAGGACCAGCTGCACACACAGTTTCAAGAGCGCTTGCAATTTGCGTTCCCAGCATCCTTCTCGCGATAGCGGAAAACGCGCAGAGTGGCGAGAGAGCCGCGAGGAACTGTGGGGACGAAAGCCACTCGTGATGGCGACACGTGTCAAAAACATCACGCGTCACTCAGTGAATCTGCCTAGTGAAAGCTCTCAGAGAACCCGAGCTTCTGAGGCCATCCACGTGGTGACATCGGATAGCTTCGAGGAGCTAGCTCTCGCTGCACGGCCCGCCGCTGCCCGCAGCTGGCATACAGGAGGTTCTGTGCAGCAGCGGACCTAGCGCACCTGCTCCGGCGGTCTCCCGTGCCCTCCTCAGGAAGATCGTGTTGGCGATTTTTGAGGTGCGCTTTACCAAGACTCAACCGGAAAACCTAGCTCTAACGCTAAGAACACAGGTAAACTGGGATGGGCGTCGGTTCGTCATGGATGAGCGGCTTGATGTCACGGCAGCTATCTGTGACCGCCTATACTGCTGCGCTTGCAGCCGACATCAGTCGACTGTGCGAGCGTGGCGGCTACTGGAGGAAGCGCAGCCGACTGGCACACCGCATCAATCTTCTGCTATCAAAACTGCAGTCACTGCCTGCTTCCACAGTCGCTGAAAACGTGCAGACGACGCTGCTGAAAGCTCTGGAGCTTGCGGAAAGATGGGCTGCACATGAAGAGCCCAGTTTGCCGTGGGTACGCGAAGCTGTTCGCATGCTGGTGGATGGTGAGCAGCTGAAGACTCTATATCGTCAGCCGTTTTGGGCCGACTGCATGGACACTTCCAAGTGGGGAGCGGAGGATTTCGAGGATGATCAGCATGATTTCCACAAACTGCAGGTGCGCATTTAGCTATAAGTGTGATCACACAGCAATGCTGCAAGCACCATGTCCACTCACCCTGGTTTGGGACACAATCAGCGCCTCAATTTTCTGCAATATCATCCAAGTTGACAGTGGTGCAACGGAATGCACAGGCAAACTTTGCATGAGACATCTTTGAACTAATATTGCCTTTATCAACCGAGCTTCAGTCCACAACCTGGTATGGGACACGATCAGCGCCCCGATCTTCTGCAATACCATCAAAATTGACAGTAGTGCAATGAAATAAATGCACACGCAAATTTTGTATGAACCATCTTTGAACTAACATTGCCCTTATCAATCGAGCTTCAGTCCACCACCGGTCTTGGAGGGTCATTGGGCAGCAAGTTGTACTTCCTCCATGATCCTTGTTACACTTTTTGGTTGACCTAATCAAGCACAAAGACAACGGCAAGAACTTGCGCTTTCGTAACAAGAAAAGAAGATTATGTCTCCTTTGATGAGTGGGAAATGTAGCAGCGCCTCGTGTGTACACACAAGTTGCAGTGCCCGTGAGCCTGCGAATTTGCTGGATTTTAGCCAACAAACTGGAGCTGACCGGTGTGTAACCTGCAACTGTGTCATTCGCAGAGCATGCCCCCATGGCATTGTGGGCCTTCTGCTCGTTTTCAAGCGTTGAATGCGTATGTCTTATGTCTGCTTACCCCTCCGCTGGCGACCAGCCATTGCTTCAAGGTGTTCGTGCAATGCTGCAGCAGCAGCCCATTTCTGCAGTCACCCTCTTGACCACAGCAAACGTCTTGCATGTGGTTTTCACCACACCTACGCTCTTGTTGAGCGATTACTACCAGCTCTGCGGCTGATCGCCGAGAGGACTGGCGCAGCCTCGCCATCAGCGCCTTGTTGGCTGATGAAAGATTCTGTTCACTTGGCCAGGGTCCATATGGTCTGTCCAGAGGCTGTCGGCCTCAGTGCGGGCTTGAATTTGCTGTGCAGTGCCTACTGCTGCCTATGCCAGCCTCTGCCACCGCCATGCCGAATAAAGCTGCTTTCGCGATGTGGTATGCTTGCCACCTTAGCACTTTGCAAATTTTCACCCAAACTTCAACAGTGTCTACTTCAAGTGCTCTTCAACCATTTCTGCACAGTGGCTAATTCTTTAGGCCTTGGAGTTGTTCAAGGTGTCAAAGTGACCCAACATGAAGCACATCACCCTCTGGAGAAACACTGGAGATGTAAAGTGTAACCAGTATAATGAACGGGAGGAAGTAGTACACTATGGAGTCGAAGTGCTGGAGGGCCCAGGAGGGGGGAAGGGATTAGATTGGGGTGGGCTATACATGTAGACACCATGCGAAATTTGGATATGGCAAATCATGGTTTTCAGATCGCACATTTGCAATTGTAGTCGGCTTGTGACACCAACGGGTTGTGGACCTTCACTTATGGGGGTTGTGATCAGGTGTTCGGTCCGAACTAGTACCTGAATGACACTAGTGTCGTACAGTAGTGTTGTACAGGTACCTAGTATCGTACAGGTACCTGTACGACACTTATGTCACACAGATAACGAGTGTAGTAGAGGTACCTGTTACAGGTACCTAGTGTTGTACACGTACCTGTACAACACTAGTGTATCTGTAGTAGAGGTACCTGTTACAGGTACCTAGTGTTGTACACGTACCTGTACAACACTAGTGTCCTACAGATACACCAGTGTAGTACAGGTACCTGTACGACACTAGTGCGACATTAGTGTCGTGCAGGTACTGAGATGCGTTGTATGGGCAACACCTGGGCGCACATCTCCAGCTGGCAATTAAGCCTCTCTAGTGGTCTTTGCTGCCATGGCGCAGCCAATTCAGGTGTCAGCTCCTGCTGCAACAAATGGTTGTGTACCATGCCACAACGCACATGGCCGTATGCTGCCTGTTGCGACCGCTTACCCGTCTTCAGCTGGCGAGCATTACACACACGCTAGTGTCATATACCCTCATCTGGGCTGAGGCTGCTGGCAAATGCGCATGTTAGAACTCTACTGTGATGTAGGCGCGCGCTGATGCAGACTGGTCAAGTGAAAGCTTGCGCTTCGTGCCTGAAACCTGAGATGCGTATGGGCCTTTGGTCACCAAGCTGGTGTACTGTTTCAGATAATATCCGGAAGACAGCACCATGTTCTAGATAAACCATCAGCCAGCTGCAGTAGATGCATGATGGCCGAGTGCTGAAGGTCAGTCCAACACTTCCAGCAGCACTGTACACGCCATCCCTTTGCTGCTGGAACTCTCAATGGCTGGCAAATGGGGCTCGCGGCCTGCCAAGCACGAGAAAGCTTTGTTCTTTTGCCATCAGTACCTTGCCATCCAATTATGTTACAGGTTGTTGATACTTTAGTACCCTTAAAAGTTGTTCAATTTTTAAGTCCGGTTTTCAAATGTTGTTTGCATACCAGGAGGGCCAAGTATTCTTAGCTGACCATGGCGATTAAGCAGGGAAAAAACGCACTTTGTTGCATTACATAGGCCTGTAACCACAAGATTGTGTTTCTGTGTATGTGCACTCTATACTTTCCGCATACTTAAGGCATGCGGCAGGCAGCAGTTTCCATGAGCTTGTGCGAGTTACTTTGTACTGCTGTATATACTGATTGATATGCAGACACGCCCAGGTCAGTAAAGTTTGTCTCAACAGTCCAATCATCCATGAGTTCCATTGACAAACATCTGCAGGGCTTGATTGAAGATGAACTCTGCCGATTGGCCCCGATTCGCCGACTGCATGCCAATGATCATCGCTTCCACGAGCTGGCCGCCATGGATGGACACCTGCGACGTGCTGCGGACAAGAGATTGGTCGGATTCCCAGAGATCAATTATGATGAGCTAGAGTTCACCGGCGAATATCTGGGAGCGGGAGCGTTTGGCGCGGTGGCCAAGGCAAACTACCTTGGCAAAACGGTTGGTGTTGTCATCAGAAGAGTTTCACTGTCATTTCCGGGCGTCTAGCACTTTGGACTTTAAGGTTCCTGCACATTCTAGCCCAGCTTCAGAGGTGCAATATGCATGGCCAGTGAAAGCGAATCATGTCTCGCAGGATCCGGGGACATTGGGGATTAAATTACATACCTGCGTCTTGCTGACACAGAAAGCGGTAGACATAATATTTAGGGGGCTGCTCTTACACAGGGCAGGAAAGGTGACGGTATCTTCGTATTTATGGCATATCAATACCCATGCACCGTTCCAGCCCTTCTTGGGTGTAAGGATCAATGGTTGTGTATGATGGATGTGACACAGCAGCGGCCTTTGGTGACTTGCCCATACATGCAAACTGTAACAATATTATTGTATACTGCAGTACACTTCACTTCCACATCAGCAGCTAGCTTGCGCCATTCTTATCGATTTTGCTACACTCAAACCCACTGAAGCTGAGTTACATGACCAGTTCTGTAATTTGAAGTAGTCCTATTTGTGGCTTCCATCAAAATCAAAGTGGCAGCTAATGCAATCAAGTGCTCACATCATGGAACATGATATGGGCAGTTCTGCACTACTCCGTGTTACTGGTGTGCCTTGTTGCTGCTCAGACCACCAACACGGCAAGCAACTCCTGGTAGTGCCAGCTCAATACACCATCCATCTGGTCATGGTTGAGTGTACCATGCATGTGATCTTCAGCGTGTCAACACCATCAATGTCCGTCACATGTCACACTGGAGATGGACTATTTATCCCTTTTAGCTTGTTGCATGCTGTGTATTCGTACCTGCCAGGTCGCTGTCAAGAGGCTTTCAATTGGTGAACGCATCACACTCAATGATCTGCAGCAGCTCAGGAGGGAGGTGCGGCTGCATGCAAGCTTGTCGTTCCCCAACATTGTGCAGCTGATTGGCGCCAGCACTGTGCCACCAAGGCTGGGCATAGTTATGGAGCTGGCACCATATGGTAGTCTCTTTGACATCCTGCACCTCCCTCGCGTGGCACAGGTGCGTGAATGGGTGTGCCATATTCATCGAATAAACCAGACTGAGGTCGGCATGCTCGTACGTCGTACCTGCGAGCACAGGGGTCTTCATTCCGGACACATACCGTCTTGTCTATAACAAAGGCCACCCGACGCTGTTTGCATTTGAGCAAAAACAGGGGGGTAGACGTTCTTGTTGTGATGTCTGTGGCAGTGGGTGAACGCTTTTTTAGATGAGCACAGAATTGCCTCCTACGGCTTTCGTACTTCTTCATGTCTTGCCGGCTTAACGCAACAGAAGCACAAGAGTACACAGGCTACTGGCAGCACCAGCAGCTGTGGTGGACCCAGTGGCCACGAGCAGTCAGCAGTCCGCTTTCCACATAGGATGCAGATACACTGTCAACAGCTGCGTACAACTGATGAATGATGCATGAGCTGCGTGCATGCATATAACTTTGCGCACACCATTGGAAAGCCTACTGCTTGCGTCAGCAACGTGTCTTGCGTGAGCGATAGACTGAGTGTACATGGCACATGCAGACCTGCATGAAAGTGGAGGTGCACAACGTAACGTGGAGCCAGAACACAGGGGGGTGAGCCTTGTTTCCTGTGACCAGTCTTGGGAGTGGGCTCGTTATCAAGGAGGCCAAAATGCCGACAAACAGAGCGTCCAGTGGTCTTAGTTATAAACGAGACGGTAACAGCACCTTGTGCGCTGCAGCTGTGGTGTTGGACCATGCACTGCCGGCATGTAAGCCACATTTCTTCAAGTGTCTATGTGCTCTTCTGTAATGGGCAAAGCTGCTCTGCTGCTGCCAGTGCTGCCTGTATGTTGTGGGCAGCGGCAGCAGCAGCAAGAAGGCAGGAGCAGCAGCAGCAGCTCCACCTCAGCAATGCAGAGCTGGGCCTGCTGTTCTTGGTGGCCAGCATGAGTTTAGTGCCATTGTCTTCAAGGCAGTAAGTATATAAGGCTAGGCTCGCACCTGCACCAGTCAGATGCGTAACACGGGGTACGCCTAGTAAGACCTCCCTCCCTTAGCAGTGGCTGCGCATTCCTCCTGGAAATGTGCTACACTAGGGGGTTTAAAACCCTAGCAACAGTACCACATAATAAATGTACACGTTGGCATACTGCGGATGAAGAGCACATGCTACAACGGCTTGTGCTATACTTCCAGAATCGCCAGCCTGGCTTTGGTTTATTGCCTAGGTTTCAGTTGATGGCGGCTGTCGTGCATGCAGGCAACATTTGTGTGCAGGTTATGAGTATCGCACACCACGTCGCAATACCGTACAGCTTACTTACAACAGTCACGCCTTGTTTGCAACTACCAACATTATGTATGCTGGCACCTGCGTGACGATGACAGCATCGTTTTCCTGCGCAAGGTAACTCACCAACCTGATCCACTAAGCATACTGCAGTGATGAGGCATACTGTATGCCTTGTTGTCGCGTATATTTGCTATTATGGTGCAAGGAGTTGCACACTGCAGCATGCACAAATACACGTTCACTACAGGAAATTGCACCTTGATTATAGAGGAGGCATGCATAAGGCAACTGCGTTGTGCTTATCAATTAATCATCTCAGCAACAGAAACCGCAGCAACGCCACCAACGCGGTGCATGTCAGTACAGCTGATGCCTCAAGTGTGTTTCTGTGAGCAAGGCTGAGAGCAGTAGTATATATAATGTAACATAATCAGGCATGCTTATACATGCTGATGTTTGGTATACACTCATCAATGCTGCTCCTGGTGACTGCATATAATATATGCACAGTGATGTGCCGTCTGTGCTACCTGTTATTGCACCGATTGCTTGTGATGCTTGCCTCTTAGATTGGCGAAAGGTGATGATTTTCATTAACAGCCTCAACATTGAAGCTGCGAAACTCAAGATGACGCAAATCATGGCTGCAGGCAGCACAACTTTACCCAGGTTATGCGGTGTGACCTATAATTGTACTTGTAGTTGATACGCACATGCGCAGTGCCATTAAAGGGGCGTACAGTGATCGCTCGCCGTTGTGGAGAGTCTCCATCATGCAATATACACGATGGGGTGTTCTTGCATGGCGTTTGCATAGTTTCATCACGCAAGTGGAAGCCTTTGCTGTTCCATTCTGCTCTTCCTCATTGCTCCTAACAGTTTTTGATGTCGTGGTCCACATTGTCTCTGCTACTGTGTGGCATGGTGCAGGCGAATGCGCCAAGCTGGGAGGAAAAGGTTGCCATGCTGTTGGATGTCAGCACTGGTGTCGAGTACCTCCATAACCACCGCCCTCAGGTCCTGCACCGCGACCTGAAGTCTGCCAATGTCCTGGTGTTTGAGGGTTGGCAGGCCAAGGTACGTTTCAGCTGTCAAGTTTATCCATGTACCTGCTGCTCACTGACAGGATCAGTGGTAGGTACACCATCGATTTTGTACAGAATAATGTGGTGCCATGTCAGTCTTCCGCATGCCACCTCACACATCCCGCTGAGGAAATAATGGGCAACGCTCCAACAGCCGTTTCCTTTCCAGTTTTGTGATGGTGTCTCCTTGAAAAACACATGTGCACGTCCACTGCTCTTAGTCCGGCACACAGAGGCCCTTTACACACCTAGGATATAGTTAGGGTATGACAGCGCAGGAAAAACTGGAACTTGGTACTTCGCAAAAGGAAGTGACGCAGGCTGGCCTGACACATGCGAGAGCTTTTCAAATTGAATCCTGATACTGATCGCCGTGCATGGCGTGCAGGAAAGCAAGAAGGCGGCTGCACGCTTGTGTACGGGACAATGAAAGCCTCACATAATGCTTGTACTTTCCACAAGGCTTTCACAGCTTAGCTATGTGCTTGTTCTAGGTCACTGAATATCATTTTCGGCTTGCTAGGGTTTCTTTGAAAAGGATCTATGGATCTACTACCTGCTGAATGCAACAGCAGCTCAGCACCAAGGTGATCACCCCTGGTGCCCAGCTGCAGCTGGAGTGGCGCGTGCTACCTGGCAAGAGCAGCAGTAACAGCAGAAGGCAGGGACTCCTCACTCCTATGAACTGTATGTAGTAACCGTGTATGCGCAACACGACTCAGAAGCATCATGAAGTCACAACAGATACAGCAGCAGACAAGTACAGGATCCCCCTCAGTTCTTTGAAAACTGTAACGGCTATCTGTAATTGCCGAATCTGCAACTTGTCACTGTGTGCGAAGCCTTTACACTGTACAGCATCACACGGATGTAATGCCAAACACTCCTCCCGGAGTAGCCCTGCTTCAGGCACTTCCCTAAGCTAGAAACACAGCAAGTAAAGCTCTGAGCTAACACCACACTCCCGACATACCTGCATTTTGTGCGTTTCCCTACAACACTGCTGCTATGCAATAGCGCTGATTTGTTCTTCCTTTGCCTTGTTGTTGACATGTTGGTTGGGAGCTGTTTCTTCTGCTGTGATTTGAGAGCGCTCAGTCACGGCGCGGTTGAGTTGGTGCATGTCGGCTTTGACAATCTCGCATACTACTATACTATCAGCTCACTACTACTGTGATGTTGCTATTTAAGCCGGCCGGACATATGTCACTACACGTTAATGCGAGATCAAGCGAGTATCTCACAATTATATGCCTCAAGTCTCAACGCGCATATGTCTCAAGTCTCAACGCGCCGCAACACCACGTGCTATACGTGTCGGCAATTGGTTGGGGTGACACTCTCCATGTTTGAAGTGCGCCACATTCATATATGTCATATGAAGGCGTGCAAGTCATGTGATTGCGAATGGCCAACTTCTTTGACGCGAGCTTTGCGCAGGACTCGCGGGCGGGTGAATACCTTGTTTCAGGGTGCTATGTTGCATTCTGCCGCGAGCTTATAAGTAGACCGCCTGCTTTGAATGATCCTCTGTTTCAGAGCACCTGACACCTCGATTCAGATGCATGAGGTCATTGGGAAATGAACTTGTGGCCTTACTGATATGGCGTGACATAACACAATGTACAGAGGCACACGGCGCGTGCCTCGCACCAAAGCATGCAGAGTACTAGCAGTCATGCGCAACTTTCCTACCGCCTAAACTGTTTGCATGTATAGCTCACATACAGTGCTTCGAGAATGTGCTGTCCACCTGCAGCAGCACCATATGTGGGGCCTGGTGAGGCTGTTTCTTGATAGGACTGACGCCGGCATTTTGTAGCAGTGTCCAAGCAGGTTTTGCTACAGCGGCACCTACAACAGCAACTTGAAGCCGAAGTGCCAGCACATAGCTCTTTAAGATTACCAGACATACGAGGCACCCGATGTGTCGGCCTGTCAAGCAGTGTGGCATTCGCGATTTCACGGGTTCATGATGTCTGGCAGGGAGAACTTGCAGCATTTGCCAGCTTGCATTGATTAGTCATGCAATTTTTCTATTCACAGACATCAAAATTCAACTTGATCAAATACGTGACTTGCCCATTTCATTTGCGCAAGTGTTTTTCTGTTGTTTGCTGGACTGGCAGATATGCGACTTTGGGCTTGCAACAAACTTCGATGCCAACGCTCACACCACGACTCGTGGAAGCGGGATGCGAGGGACATATGCTTGGATGGCACCGGAGATTATGCGGGGAGCGAAATACACCACGGCGTCTGATGTCTATAGTCTGGGTTTGATTGTCTACGAGGTGATCAGTGGCAAGATACCATTCCAGGACCAGAACCTGATGCAACTTGCATTAGGGCTAGACCGCGGAGAGAGGCCGTTGCTGCCAACGCACGATCTTGACGCTCCAGCAGGTGGCCACCGACTGGCAGCTCTCATGCAGCGGTGCTGGCAGCAGGACGCCGGCTCACGACCTCGCAGCAGAGCCACCACAGCAGAGTTGTCTTCCATCGTGGCTAGCATTGGAGGGGACCCCCGTATCACCAGCACTGGTGGTGCAACTGCTGCTGTGGAGGGCCATGCCTCGAGGTCTCCGGCGCAACATCATGTGGTAAGAACCTGGCGATCATGCCGCCTTCAATGTGGTGAGCTGAGACGCTCATATTGCATGTAGAGTCAGTCTGTAGTTCAGTACTTGATTGCTGCCAGGTGCTGCTGTGCTGCTGCTGTTGTCTGTTGTGTTGTCTCCTATGGTGAGCGCTGGCTGCTGCTGCTGCTGCTGCTGCTGCTGCTGCTACTTGGCCTGCGCCTCAAAGTTCACACTGTAATGAGATTGCCCTGAACGCATCAGACGCCTTTGCAACGCGCTGGAGAGTTTACAATCATGCAGAAACGGTGTTAAGGTTAGGTCAGTTTCACATGCCCCAGGCACGCCTTCGGCGACGGAACCTGACAGAACTCCTCGACGGACGGAACCTTTTTACGGAACCCCGAGGTTTATGCGCGCACCCTGGCACTGATAACCTGACCAACGGCTTTTGCCTGTTTTTGCTGTTTAGTTGAGCACTGAATCTGCTTTTGTTTCCTGCTGCCGCTTGAGGCGCTGATATCCTATGAATCACATCAATTGGCATCCGCTAGAGTCCGCAACCGCTGTTGTTTGTTTTTCTTCAGCTGGAGGGGCACCTCTTGCGTGGTTTTGAAAACTCAGTTCGTCAAAAAAACTCAGTTCGTCACGTGCCTGTATACATAGCGTTTCACGGTACGTATGATTGTGATAGGCGACAACCTGTCTTTATCTGCTCTTGTATGCCAACACGCTGTTTGCTTGCATCTGCTTTTTTCGTGGTGTTCATGGCCAAACAGCTGGGCACTTGAGAGTGATGTTCGATGCAGCAGCTGTGCACACGTGTCCTTTCACTCCTCTATAGCGCAGCCTTTTGGTCGTACTTACCAGGTCTGCTGCCAACACCTTTTGGCACCAATGTATGCTGCCTTCATCCTGATTGCAATGATCTGCCAAACTTTAACAATGTGCAGTGCTTGTGCTTCTCAGGATGCGCGCCGTACAAACAAGAAGGACAGCAAGAGTGCAGCAAGCGGCAACAAAGGTGGCACAACGGAGGTTAGATGCAGTAGCTGTGCACACATATATAGATCCTTTCTGAACAAAAGTCCTCTATAGCGCAGCCTTTTGGTCCTGCTCACCAGGTCTGCTGCCAACACCTTTTGGTACCGATGTATGCTGCCTTCATTCGGATCGATGATCTGCCAAACTCTAATAATATGCAGTGCTTGTGCTTCTCAGGATGCTCAAGGCGGCCGTACAAACAAGAAGGACCAAGGTGGCATAAAGGAGGTGAGTCGATGGTAACTGCCGTTGTTGCGATTGGCACCATTTTGCTGCATCAACCTTACAGAGTTCACTAAGGGGCCATGTCAACAAGATAATCTACCAGGAATGGAGCCGTAGCGCGGTTTGTACGAAGTTTGCCAGGTTTGCAATCAGTAAGCTTCACATGTGCGGCAAGGTACACAGGCATGTTTGAGAGGGGGGCAACCATCTGGTTGATATTGAAGGACTTCAATTGCCTCTGCTGGTCGATTGCAAACAGCTTAAGCACTACCTACTTATGCAGCTGCAGGGAATTGTCGGTGCTGGCCACATACCGTTACAGAGTGCATGCAGCATTACAATGAATGGATTCGTCTGGTCAAAGTCCTTGACAAACTGGGGAGAAATCAAACACAAGTACCTCAGATCTCAGAATTTAAGCTCACAATAGGATGATTGCAGCGATGTGGATTACATGCATGTCTTCCGGGTGATTTTTGGTATTGTGCCTCACATGACTTTCAACACTTCCAAGAGAGTAGATATCTCACAATTGGTCTTAGGCACAGGACACATGCCACTTCCAAGAGAGTAGATATCTCGCAATTGGTCTTAGGCACAGGACACATGCCACTTGTGTCAATCTTGCATACGCTGTGCTGGGACGGCACTGTCATCAAGTCCGGAAGAAGCTGGCGACAGCAGCTGCTGCTGCATGCCTGGACTCGTTGATGTCATACTAGTACAGCAAGCCACCGCGGATGCAATGGTTGATGTAATGGCACTGTCTATGATAAGCTTGCCAAACAATTAACTCTGTATGTAGCAGCCTGGGACTTACTTGAAAGACTGGATGGCAGCATCAAGTACCTGTTTGGTCACAACCCAAGCAGTCCAAGAGATTGCAGCAGCTGCTGGATGTTTTCTGTACACTCGGGCTTCTTGCAGCCCCAGTCAGTGTCTTCAGGTCACAGCTTCAGATGCCAACTAGTACACCCCTGTTGGTATGAAACGGACGTGAAGCACTGAGTCATGCTTGCCTGACAGGGTGGGACAGGCTGGAAATAGAGCACAATGCCCTCACCTCGTGCCAGTACAACCTGCAACAGATGCACTCACCACCGCAGACGGCAGTTACTCATCATAGCGACGTCTGACCATCTGCAGCAGAATATGCTGACGCTCAGAGACATTTTGTGAAACTCTTCTCCAGGTACCAACATTCGAGGAGCTCACCGAGAGCTCTCTCGCAAGCGATGAACATACTCTTCTGGGGCGAGGCGGTTTTGGTGTAGTGACCAAAGGCTTGTACCGTGGTGTGTCGGTGAGAGCCCATCTTTGGCACCTGCTTTGTACATGGACATGCATTTGCTCATCATTTATGACCGTGTTGATGCAGCATTTTCACAGAAGTTCAGCAGCGATGCTTCATTGACTGCATGTAATGCTGGTCTGCACCAAGCGCGGATGAAGGAGCAAGCTGCACACACTTGTGCCCTTTGGAAGCCTTAAAGTATATTTCCATTATGTACTTTGAAAATTAATGTTAGGTCAAAACCCCTTGGCCTGCCCAGCGAACTATGATTGCGAAATATGCAACATGTTAGAAACCACCACGTCCAGAACTGGCTATATCAAGATCATTGCTGCTGGAACTCGCGTGCCAGGCCAGGGAACTGAAAGAGCGCTGACACACCTGAGAAGTTTTCAAACTTTACAGTGATGACGTTGCGTTCGTGCTACCCTACAGGCTCACAAAGCACAGCGATGTGCTTGATACAGTATACTTTGCGCCATTTGTTAGGGTTCTCCTGGCAACTGCCGATGGTTAGCGATGGTAAGAAGACGCTTGCACGCCTGTGTAAGAGATAACTGAGAGCCTCACGTACTTCTTGTACGTTACATACCATTTGCTATTGCAGTCCGTTCAATGTTCTTTGTTCAAAGGTTTCGTCTCTATCATGTGCACACACGAGAGGATGCCTCCCTCACACAAACCGGCAGCACACTTTCGACGTATCTGGCTCTGTATATGCATATGCTCAAAAGCAGTGCCAAGCAACATCCCATCCATGGGCTTGTGGCATCTAAAAGTCGGTCAAACCTTGTAACTTTGTACGCGCAGGTAGCCATCAAGACCCTGTACGAAGATGTGCAACTCGACAAAGAGGAGCTGGAGGAGCTGAGGAAGCAGCTGACGATCCATGCGAACCTGCGGTTTCTTCACATTGTTCAGCTCATTGGTGCCTGCACGATGGTCCCGCAGCTGTTCATTGTGACAGAGCTGGCACCGTATGGTAGCCTGTACAGCATCCTTCACACAACCGGACCGGTGCAGGTTCGTGCGCACTGTCACACAAAGGTATAGTCCCGCATAGCTCTCGGACGTAAGCAGCAGCAGTATTATTTGTCACGCCAGAGAGCATTAGCTGAGCTGCTACTGACCTCGCTGTGCAGCCTGAGACCTATTGGACGCGATGGTACACGACGCGTCTATGCCGTCGTGTGCATACCGTCAGTCACGGTGCGCAAGCCCCCCCCCCCCTTCTGTAAGACCAGTGGCTCTGTAATACCCCCCCCCCCCCCGTCTTAGCATGGCATGGTGTCCATGCCAGTAAGACCGGGAACACTCTGTACAAGACAGGGGCCCAGATCGACTGTGCAAGAACCAGTGTCTTACACAAGGTTGAAGCCGTTCATAAGGATGAGGTCGCATGTTCGTTCCCGGCCTCTGTCACTCTCTGTTACTTATCATATTTCAAGGGAAAGTTGAGCAGAAGTGCCTTCGCACCCTATGTCGTCCATGACAATGTCCGCAAGTTTCAAGCTTGAAGTTGCATTGGCCCTTTCAATTTGAAACTTCAAGTTGAAGTTATCTATTGCAGAACAAGTTTTGCCTCCAGCAGGCAAATTTAGGTGCTCCTTGTATCGCGCTGACCCCAAGGTGCCCGTTCATTGTTCATAATGTCTGTGGACCACCTATCAAGTTAAATGATGGCCCCCCCAGGCTCTCTGTGGTTCATGCCACGCAAGCTCTTCACAAGGGATAACCAGCCAATCAGCTCTGGTAACGACCCGGTTCAAAACGCAGTGGTCGACTTGGTAGCGTCGCTTTTCACCTAGTGAAGGCCACTAACGGAACCGCCTGGTAGGCAAACAGATAGACTGAGCTCTGATCTATAACATACATCAAGAGATCATAGGCCATTTGTGTCGGCTTGGCATGCCGCGTCATTGCCAAGTTGACCCTCTGAATCTCTGCTTTGATTGATAATAGTCAGCTGGGAACATGTTTGTTTTACTTTTGAGAGTATCTTTACAATCAATACGGAAGGACTACTACTGCTGTTGCATTGCGTTTGACCACTATTGGGCCCAAAATGTCTTGTCTACGGCAGTAGACCAAGCCACACGGTCTTTTGCGGTGCACAGGTGGCCAGAGGGGTACATGATGGGACATAATAATTGTGACAGAAATGATCGGCAATCAATGGGCAGCTTCTGATTAGGGCAATAGCATTTCAACCAACTTTACCCTTGTGATGACTTCAAAGTTTTATTTACATGCTCGGTCTTGGATATTCAAAGCTTTTACTCTTCATACTGATGTTACCTTTCTGCAGACGAAAAACATAAGTCGTCTCAGTGGGCAACTTGCTGAACTTGCACCTACTCTGTTATAAGGTCCTGTAAATGCAGCGTTGATGGTGTATTATGTCTGTTACCAACTATCAAGTGCTTTCCCTGGCTACCTGTGTGTGCAGCTTTTATGAAATCACCTGCAGGTGGAGTGTGGAAAGCTCTGACCATTAAGCCCAGCATAGGCTTCGTTATGGAACTTGTGAAAACAACTTTGCATGGTGTTCATCAAAACTCAGTGAGGACCTGCTGTAGCAATTGACACAGCGTCAACGTCGGGTAGGATGCATATGGAGTTTGCCTGTACCATTTGCATTTTCCATTACTTGGGCATTCGCATTTTCCATTACTTGGGCATGTACTGATGACAAATGCATCAGTCAGGCAGCGCTTCAAGAGGCACAAGCTGGCATCATGCACGTCGATGTATGATCACATGCTCATGCTGCCATCATTATGCTCTGTCATACACATGTGATGTGGCCATGAACGGTGGCGCAGTTGCATGCCACCATCGTGCGTGGGGCTGATTGTGCCCTTCCTGCCTTTGCCCAGGACAAGACCACCGGAGAGGCGCCACACTGGGAGGACAAAGTGTACATGCTTTGGGATGTCGCGCGCGCTGTGGAGTTCCTCCACCAGTGCAACCCTGTGATCATGCATCAGGATCTCAGATCTGCTAATGTGCTGATCTTCAGCAACTGCTGTGCAAAGGTGCAAACTTTTACAAATATACACATGATAGTGCAAGACATTTACAGCTCACGTACGCACCCCTGGCAAGGTGCACTCAACTGGAACCTTCAGCACTTAGTTGTGGCAGCGATGTCAAAACAAGTCATGAAGGCCTGGGTGGCATCATCAGCAACTTAGCCTTGAGATGCTGAGGTGGCTGCAGCAGTATATCATTCAGTGCGGCTGGCTGCCAAACATTGCAGCTGCACTTTAAGTCCGTTGCTTCTGTCAGGGCTGAACAATGCCGCTGAAATCTCATCTCATGCCTGCTGCACATGCCATAAAGTTTACTTGATCTGTTGAGCACCATCAGCGGCCTCTGCTTTGCTGCCGATGCTGCTTGGCGGGGGCTGCTGCTGCCTGACATCTGCTGGTTTGGTGCCGTGATTGAGACAGTACACCAGCGTCCGCAACACAGGCAGTAGTCATGTGGTTGCATGTGATGTACAGTATGTACTTGTGTAGGCTGTCACACGGTGTTGCTTGCTGCAGCAGCAATGAGCGCGCAGAAACCGCAGCAGCTAGATGCAAACACAGCAGAATCAAACATTGGCTCAGCGTTGCTGCTTGTTGTCAGTATGTCGTTTCCTGATATAGCCTTGTTTGAGCTGGGTTGCAGCGGCAGCAGCAGCCACCCAGCCAAATCCTGCAGGGCCACAGGCTTCAGCTGCTGCTGCTGTAGGTACTGTCTGATTGCCAGTCAAGCCTGCCAGATGACAAAACATTGCGTGTTTGTGTTCCGACTTTCAGACTTCAAGCAGCCTTTGATGTTGTTTTGCCGGAAGTGAGTTCCCTGGTCATCATGTACGTTAACATATGTGCACAAGCTCTCCATACTTTGCTGGAGGAATGATCACCTTCAATTGGGTTCAGCACATGTTGATTTACTTTCAACAGAGTTGACCACACACATCACTCTGGTCCTGGTGTTCAAGCGGTTGAAACAGCCACAGGACAGTTTCTGTGATGATGACGTTGCAATAAGAGTTGAGGGATTTGTGGCAAATCTGAGAGGGTTTAAGACTTTACACATATGAGACAACTTGTCAATGTCAGGTACTCGTACATCTTTTGTGCTGGGTTGTGGTTCGGTGGTAGTGCACAAAGACAATAACTGAACTTGACCAATGCTATTTTGCAATAATTAGCATCCAATTTTTGGCAGTTTTTCATCGGCTGATGTCACGAAAACCAGCCTGCCAAGTCAGAGCTTTGGTTCATGATTGGCTGAAAAACGTTGTTGCTCTCACTTCTGTTGCATGCACAGTTTTATTACGTTTATGCATGGCATATGTGCGTTAGAATGACTAGAATCCATCGGCGCATTGCCTGCTGCTGTCAGGAAGAGTGACAACTCGTTCTTGGGAACAGGTGGCACAGCACAAGCAAAACTGGCGGGACATGTGTGACCACCGATGCAACTCATTTTAACACTTTGATGCTTCACCAAATTGTGCTCTTGTAGGTCGCAGACTTTGGCCTGCCGAAGATACCGAAAGTCGCGCTCGCCATTGCTTCGAACCTGGTCACGATGGCCACGCCGACCGGCGCGTATGCTTGGATGGCCCCGGAGGTCATGGATGGCGAGCCATATGGCGTACGAGCGGACATATACAGCATGGGTATGATCATGTATGAGGTGGTTAGTGGCAAGTTGCCGTTTCATGATCACTCCCTCGCACAGCTCATGCGGGCGACGCTGCGCGGTCGTCGCCCTGAGGTCGCTGATGCCGATGCTTCTTTGGCAGGAGCTGGTGAAATTATTGCGTTGTTGCACCGGTGCTGCATGCACGACACTGGCAATCGCCCCGGCAGCAAGGAGGTCAGCACTGTCATGCGCAAAATTGTCCATAGCATTGGGGGCGATTGGCGTGGTGGTGTTGTCGCCCTCGACCATATGCGCACAGCGGTAGCCAAAGCCAATGTTGTGGAGATGGTAGAGTTGATGAAGCGCCATCTGAGTGACCCCAGTGTGCAGTGCACGGGTGCTACTGGGGTGTGGGACTTGTGCAAGTCCCACGAACGCGACAGAAATTTCAGGGCGGAGTTCGGGGAGGCAGGACTGTGCGAGGTACTGGTCCAGTCTATACAGATGCACCCTTACGCTGATGTGAAGCAGCTGTGCGTAGCAGCCGCGTCCATCATTTGCGCCAACAACAGCAACAATAAAGTGCGCTTAGGCACAGCTGGCGCTTGTGAAGCAGTAGTGGACACGATGACATGTTTCCGTGATCTCAGCACAGTACAGGCCAAATGCGCATCAGCAGTGGCCAACCTCAGCAATGGTAACACCATCAACTGTGAGAAGCTAGGAGAGAGCGGCGCATGCGAAGAGGTTATCACAGCTATGGGCACTTACCCGAAGGATGGTTCTGTGCAGCGTTTTGGTGTGGCCGCTACGGCTCGCTTGAGTCACAACAACAGTAAGAACGGTGAAAAGCTTGGCAAAGCAGGTTGTGTCGCGATAGTTACGGCAATGTCCAGCTTTGCAGCGAACCGCCTCGTGCAGCGAGATGGTGCTTGGGCTGTGCAGAACCTGTGTGTCTCAGGCAATGACAACAGAGCAACACTCATCAGGGCAGGTGCGATTGAAGTGGTGGAGGCAGCCATGGTTGCACATAGTGACCCTGCTGTGCAGAGCAGCGGAAAGGCAGCGCTACGCGCTCTTACAGTAGTGTAGCTTAATGTATAAGACAGATGAGTGTGTTTGTGCCGAGAGATTTCTGTGGTAGCTCTGATGTGTTGACCGCAGTTGTGCAGGAACAGCAACTCAGTGCGGCTTTCATTGCAACTTGACTGTACACTGAATGGATGCATAAGAAAAACAGAGGATGTGCAGCTTGCTGAATACTGAGACGCATGTGTTTTACATTGAGTGCATTACACACACCCAGCCATCGTTTGCTATTGTGAGCTCGATTGGGCGCTCTTCACTTTGGTGCATACATATGTCTTTTGCATCTTATAATGCTTATCATAAAAATGCTTTGCGTGGTAGCAGTTGATGCGTTGACAGGCAGATAACTGGTTTCATCATTGTGTGTGGGTCCACAACCCCTTGGCCTGACCAGCTAACCACACTACCATTGCATTATATGCAGTATGCTAGGAGAAACCACGTCCAGAACTGGCTATAGCATCTACAGTTTATTCCACTCTAGCTCCTCCCCCCTCTAGGGCCCTCCACACCATGTATTTGTTCACCTCGTTCACCTCCCTTGTTTCAAGACTTGCCTGGCAACAACTTGTGGTTAGTGATGGGAAGGAGAGTGCACGCTGGCGTATGACATCACTGAGAGCCTCACATACTGCTTGTATGCTTCCACGTACTCAGAAGTAGTAGTAGTATAAATGTTTATGTGCAGGTCCACAATTGTGTTCACCCCTTGGCCTGACCAGGTAACTACAATTGCAAAATGTGCAAGGAAGGAAACACCATATTTGACTACAACATCTACAGGCTATCTCAATCTAGCTCCTCCCCTCCTCCAGTGCCCTCCCCCACTTACTTCCCATAGCGCGCTGTCTGCCATGTTGCAACCATGTGGCCCATCACACGTGCAGACGGCGCCATCTGCAACGTTGACTGCTCTGCTCTGATGCACAACGTCCCAATGCCTTTCACATGGCCGCGCTGCTCAAGCCTGGCGCCGACACCTTGCGGACCACTCCTCTGCCATAGCGTGAGGTTCCAGCAGCTTCTGCTTCTCATCGCCAAGTACTACTAGGAGGTGGACATGTGTGGTGACACCATTGCTGCTGGCAGCCAACAAGTAATAGGTGCATGTCTTCAGAGCGACTGGCCACTGACATCAGATCGGTCCCAAATCGGCATGTTCACACTGATATTACGTGAAACGCTGGCGGTACTGCAAGTCGTTCTCACCACGATCCTGTTGGCAAGGGGTAAACCTTTCATTCATGCTACTGTAGCTTAACGGCAGCACTGCAAGTGGCGATGTCCGCCAGGGCTAGGCAGTGCGAAGGACACGCCGGTGGCAGTTACACGGGAGAACGAGGGGTTGCTAGCGGTGCAGCAGTAGTAGGAGACCCGGGGGGGAGCGAGAGTCGTTTTGTTTGTGCACAATGGCTAGTCGTACAGTGTTAAACAATAAATCAGGAGGTCAGACACATGCAACGGTTGCTGAGACACACATGAAGTTCTGCTCCTACAACTCACAACAATGAATGTATTGGCGTTACACACAATCCATGCGAATTTGGACAACTCGACCGGCCACTGCAAGACTCTGTGCATGCGTGGAGAGCAAAGAAGGACCTGCTATGTCTTGACGTACAAAGCGCAGTTGGAGGTCGATGAGAGGAGCTGCCCCAATGATGTTTGCCGAATGGAGACTGGTGAAGTGTAGTATACGTATACTATATTTCAACTGGCGTATTGTGCAAGCATCGCCTACAGGGGGACGCGCAGGTCGTGGAGAGTAGAAGGCAAAGAACTGGCATATGCACATCAGCAACAGTGCGAGGCTGGCGTGCCCGACGCCAGCCTTGTTCGGACATGGCATTCAATTTGTTGGAACTTTTCCATCCACTGATATGTGGAGTTTGCATGCAGAGCCATACGGGCCTCCTTTTTAGGTGTACGTAACACTCATTGTTCGCTCCCCTGCGGGTCTCCTAATACCAGTACAAATTGCGGGAAAGGACCCACTGCGAGCGGGTCGAGTCCTGGGTACGTGAACGGACGTGAACGTACGAGCGGTGTTGGAAAAACCGATGCAAACTTTGATTCAAAGCATGTGGTCGATTAACAAAAGCAGTACCAGCATCTGCGAGGTGTGCCCATGGCGGTGCAGTGACGTGAGCCCCACCTCCACGCATGCGATCAGCTGCCCCAGCCAGCACATATGGGGGCACAACGCGACACACACTGCCCAAAAGCGGTGCCTCCAGCGCATCTTGAGACAGCACTATGTCGTTATTGTACGCAATGAGGACGCTAGCGTCTTCAAGGTACCGTGGTATCGGGCGGACACAGTCATCAACCCAGGGTGTCTGCACTTTAGCAGTGCACACCGCAGCAAGGGAATAGTGCTCAACACAAGTGTGCGCCCACCCACAGCGAGCTCGTAATTGACAGGCAAAACAAATGCCTTGAACACAGACGACTATGCTGCTGGGGTGGGGGAGGACGCGAAGGTCAAGCACCAAACCGGCACCTTGACGTCATATTGGGCCTTTGTGCCGTTTGTGCAGGAGTCGCATGGACGGCTGGGCAAGCAGACAAGACTTTAATCAAGGAGTTAAGCCATGCACTCAGCACTGTGCTCAGGGGGGGGGGGTGAGGCAAATGTGTCACGCACGGCCGGGCTTGCTAAGCGTCAGATCCTCATTGAGCTCAGCATGTCGTTGGTTCGGGAGTTGGCGGAGCACATCATGGCATACACATGCGGAGCACGAATGCTGGGCTGTGTTGCAGCGCCGGTATCCAAGCTCCTAGGGGGGCAGTGCAGACTACTGGTAGGCTGCTGCGTTGACGCACACTTTTCGATTGCATAGGCAACCTGGCCTCCCTTGGGCGTTATAAATCCAAGTCCAGAAGTACCAGCATCTGCTTTTGAAGACACAGAAGCAATGCGCAACTGAGATGCTTCTCAAATGCCACAGTCTTGCAACAGATCTCCCACCTCCCTCTAGGATCCCTCGGGGGCATCAAGTCTTTTCAAAGCTCCAGGTCGACTGCTGACGAGCTCGATGAGCAAGGGCACTGCGCTCTACCAGCAGAAGGCCCTCATCTAGCAAGCTGTGGCAAAGCGAAAGCTGCTGATGGCGATGAAGCCGAAAACCCACGCTCCTCCGCCTCTGCTCGTACAGGCGGAAGCTGGATGACCAGGCCGCAAACACCTGCTTCGAGTTGCCAATGTTGGGACTGGGGAGCACAGGTCTCCTGTTGTGTGTGTGTGTGTAGCTATCTGCTGTTGTTGGTGACACCTCACCAAGCTCCTACCTCGACCCAGCTTACGCCTGTAGTGCCGTGAGAAAGGGGATGGCACCCCTAACTCCCAATTCAGTCCACATGGACCTTCATGGTCGGCAGATGCAAGCAGCAGCAAGGCGCTAAGGCTTACAGAAAGGACTTACAGTTGTCGAAGTGATTAGCATGAAGCACCTGCTGTGGCAGAATATGGCATGAAGCCAGTGTGGCAGAATATGGCTAAATAGCCCCCTATAACCCTAGGGTCGCCTCACAACAGGCAGTGCTAGCAATAGAAGGGCGGGTTTCAGTAAATATGCTGGCTTTAGTGACAGCATCAGCTTTTGCAGCACCAGTGCCTGGCACCTAGTGATCCGTGACCATTGTCCTCAGTTCTGGGCGCTGCTACCAATAGCCCAGGCCTGCACAAAGCTGTTCACGATTAGGACCATTTTGGCAGAGACCCGGAAGGCCTTAAAGTGGATCTGATTGTGCAGAGGCAGTAGCTTAGGCGCTTTGGTGCCGCACAATAGTGGGGACCAATCAGGGTTTGGGTGGGGTTGTTGGGGTTGGGTCGGACTCTCCGTGGCAACAGCATTGACACCCTTAGCACCAGCGCCTGGCGCCAGTGATCACTTTGCCTGGAGGCTGTATTCAGACTTGTCAGCATGGTCCTCAGTTCTGGGCGCTGTCAAAGGCGACCCACGCCTGCGTAAATCTTTTCCAAGACGGGACAAGTGTGCCTCACAGCTGGGCAACCCTAAGTAGGGTTTGGCTGTTGGGTGCTGGTGGTAGTGTGAAGAGGGGGGAGCCTGTTTGCGTTTGAGTCTCTCTTCGGAGAAGGAATGTTGCATCAAGAACACTTCCAAAGAGAGGGCTTTTGCGCCCCTATCGAAGCGAAACAAATAAAAGTACAATGAGTCCCACCAAAGTTCACGCGTTAACCCACTACTGTAGCAACGGCTCCAGCATGCAGTAAGCGCGGCGGCATTTCAATTTGGAAAGCGACGACATGAAGGGGGGCCAGCCCTGAGTCAGCAGCGTGAGTGCAGCAATGCTCACCGCCAGGAGCTGCCTCACATCATCGAACCCCGTCTTTGGGCTAGACTCAGTCTGCCCCAAATATCTTGTGCGCCAGGTAGGCCACGTCATCTGCTGAGAACTGCTGCTGCTGCCGCACCCAAAGCGACATTCTTTGTGCCCCAGCAATGCGCGATGGTGGCGTACGAGAGCCACTACACCAGCTGTTGCATCAGCAGAGCGTTGGTGGATGGTGTGTTGCCTACAGAGCTTCACAGGTGGGCAGGGGGGGGGGGGGGGGGGGGGGGGGCAAGGGGGTTGTGCGGGAGGTGGCCTTGTACAAGGCCTTGCAGGGCCTGTATAAGGTCTTCCTGGAGACTTTGACAGGGTATGGCGAGGTTTGTCTCTGAATGCACCCCTCCCTTTTGATGCGCAAGTATTATGCATGCGCTGGCCACGTCCCCGTGCTATTTTCACTGCACTTAATCGCTGCGGAAAGGCCCGTGTCATCGTGTGAAAGGTCTGTGCGTCCAAACACTGCTGCCCCTGCAGAAGGTCGAGGCCTTGCAAAGGGATTGGAAGGCCTCTGCATGCACACCTTGTGGAATTGCGCCCCCTCTGAAAGGGCAAACAGGCCATAATGTCGATGACGCGCGTACCCTTGCCGTTATGTCTGCTATGCGCCAACCCTCTCAATGTGTTTATCATGCACTGTGGGCTGCCAGGTGTGTTCACATCAGCAGAAGCACGAGGGGCGTAGTATGCTCTGGTCATATTTAATGCTGCAGCAAGTCATCATGATGCTAAAGGCAATGATCTCATCTGTAACCGTAGATGTGGGCTACGATAACCCTAGATGTGGGGCTACGGCTGGCGTCTGGGCTGGTGCGGGTTGAACACTGTAGCAATGGTTGAAGCTGAAACTTCATATGGGAGATGAAGTAAGTATTCACCTTGAAGTTGAAGGTGGGGCACAAGGTCAACTTGAGGGGTGCTTGGTTGCCACCCTGAAGTAGTTGATGCTGAAGCGATGCGCTAGGCAGTGAGACCAATCAGTGGATCTTATGGTACGACTTGTGAACGTACTGTACCAGTCCATGATTTCACAGATGCAACCGCACTCAACACTGTCGGCTTCCAAGTTTAGGTAGCATCTTGCATGCAAATATTTTGCAGCAAGAACAACGTGCATTGACGCGTGGACTTTGAACTGATACATCAACATTCTGCTGCAGCAGCCAGCACTGCACTGGCAACCAGCTTTCACGATACCACAAGCAATTCACTCTACACGGTGTGCCTCGCGTGCCGTATGTAGTAGATGTCAATGTCAGCTCGAAGTGCTCGTTCAGCACAAAGATCTCGTTGCCGTCGAGCACGTGCTGCCACACTATGCTTCCCTTCCGGCCACTGGGTATGTAAGAAGCATTGGTTCGGACGTGGCGGCAGTGATACACGTGTACACGACTGCGCATTGCGCAGAGCAGAGATGTGTGTGGTGCCACATTTGGGCATAGACTATATTGATACAGATGCAAATGCGTACACCTTGAGCGGCCTCGGTCTTGCCCCACAGTGGCAAGCTCCTACACTGCGACTTTCTGATCGCGCTTCAGCCACTGTGCCTAAAATTGGCAGGGGCTGTTGCGCATGCAGTCATGGGACACATGGTTGAAAAGTGGAGCTTCAGGCACTGTGCCCCCCCCCCCCCCCCCCCCCCTCCCTGCAACTGAAAGCTCGCAGTGCGTGTGCATTGAAGTGTTACCCCCCCACCCCGCCTCTCCCCACCCCGCACCTTGGCTTCAGGTGGTAGGCGGAAGCCAGATTGCACGCCCTCCTGTCTTGCGCTATGACCTGTTGGTACTCAGTGACCGTCGCGTGCGTAAGAAGTACAAACCGCACTACGGCTCCATTCCTGGTAGATTATCTTGTTTACATGGCCCCTTGAAGTGAACTCTATAAGGTTGATGCAGCAAAATGGTGCCAATCGCAACAACGGCAGTTACCATCGACTTACCTCATTTATGCCCGGATCCCTTATTTGCGGGCGAATTTTTCATGTAGCATAGCAGATTTTTTAAGAATTACTTAAGAAGGGGGGAAAGGAAGGGAGAAGGGAAAGAAGGGGGGAAAGGAAGGGAGAAGAAAAAGAAAGGGGGAAAGGAAGGGAGAAGAAGGGGGGGAAGGAAGGGAGAAAGGGAAAGGAGGAGAGAGGAGGCAAGAAGAGTGGCATGCGCTTCGCGCATGCATGCCCGTTACAGCCTTACACCAGCAGGTTGCAGCAGCTATACAATCAGGCATGAGAGCTTGGCCAAACAGTTGCTAAATCGCTGCGACGCTGCAGGTGTTCAGACTTCGACTTGGCAGTTAACATTAGCAGAATCGCAAAAAAACAAACACAACTTGCAAGATAAAGTGATGATGCACCTTCATTTTACCAAAACGTACGCACCGACATCTACTGCATCAGTGATGCCAACCAGAAGCCCCTGCAAATAATCACCAACAAGCACAGTACCTCACGCAACTGACGCGCACGTGCAGACAACCGTGTGTGGCATGACACCTGATGCTGTTTGAGTGTCACATGGTGAAACCCACCAGTGCTAGCCTGCGGCGCATGGGAGGCACATGCGCCGCACAACCAACATGAGCCTGCTGTTTGCACCGCAGCACCTGCAACCTGCAGGGCTGCGCGTGCTGACTGCCACCGCCAAGGCAATCAGCACAAACTCAAGTGCACAACAGCCACATCGGTTATAAGCACAATGCGACGTGCAGCCAAGTGATGTACAGTGCTAGCAAGTGTCGCAAGTCAGAGATGTGCCCAGCGCTCCGGCGAGTTGGTCACTGCGAGCTCCGAAGTAACTTCAACTTTCAATGCTGCTACTGCTACAATCTGCTCAGCTACAGGGTACTGCCACGCCAGCTGCCAGTTCCATCACGCCTTGCAGTTACGAGACTCCCAGTGCATGGCAACATCTCCTTATCCCACAACTACAAGCAACTGTCGTGTGCCGCCATCGCACGTCTCAATCCGACATCCCCATACAATCTGGCTGCTGGATACTGTACGCAAGGACCTGCAATAGCACAGCAGCAGCAACAACAGCAGCAGCAGCACAGCAGCAGCAGCAGCGGAGGAGCAGCGAGGAGGAGCAGCAGCGGCAGCGGCGGCGGCAGCAGCAGCAGCAGCAGCAGCAGCTTGCAGAGCACATGCTGAACAGCGTTGGAAAGAACACTAGGCCTGAATCTTCTTGCTGGTGTGTGCAGTCAGAGCAGCTGCACAGTGCTGGCATGTGCACATTGCTGCATACCTCTTCCTCTTGCGATTGGGGTAATCAGGGGGCCTTACATCAACCTCAGGGCAAACTTGTGCTCCTATCACCTTTGACTTCGCATGGTGAAGCTGGCCATAATGCCCAAGTCGGCAGAGATGGCCGCATGTCTGGCACATGTTGAGCGCACCCTCGATGGTGACAGGTTTGGTGCTCGTGGTGGCAATAGGATTACTGATTGACACAGCGATTGGTTTGCAGCCGAACTGAGGCACTGCTGCATGCATGGATGGTGCAGTAGCATGTTGCAAGGGTGGCACAAAAGCAGGCTGTGCTTGCGCGCTGCAGACAGGTGTAGGAATTATGGCAGCAGCATTCAAGCCCTGCTGACCAGGCGCTGACAGCATAGGAGCAAATGATACAGTTCCTCCTGTAACAAGCACGTGAGTCGCGCTGAATGCTTGATTTGTGGCTGCTGCTGACGCCGGGGCATTGACTGTCCCTGCTGCTGCTCCTGCTGTGGATTCTGACTGTTCTTGTGATAACTGTGCAGCACTACGCATTAAAGTTCTCAAATGTCGCAACGCAGGCCAGTATTTCTGAGTAGTGCGCCAGATGTTGTCATCAGCCTGCGAAGTGCGCCAGTGCTCTTTCAAGTGAAAGACATGCTTGCGCAACACAGGTAGCTTACCACCTGTGGCCTCCAGAGTGCCTCTCCGCGCTGCAGCCTCGGCTTCGTCCACGTCCCTGTTCCATGCTGCAGCCCACGCCTCAAAATCATACACTGTCTGGTTGTACCTGCGCCATCAACCTGATGCAGTTGAAGGGCGAGAGAGTGTGATTAGTGTCTAGCAAAGAAAATGAGGCACAGCACCATCTGCTTCAACTTGAAGTGCAACTAAAGGACAAAAACAACCCAAAACATATAGTACGGTATGTGTCAGCCTTATGTATGTGTCATCCTCACACAGAAAATAAAGGTACAGCACCATCTACTTCAACTTCAAGTGCAACTCAAGGACAAAATCAAACCAAAACATATAGTGCTGTATGCGTCAGCCTCATGTATATGTCAGCCTCACACAGGACACTACAGCTGTCAACAGACCAAGTAAAAGCACCAGATGGCCGTCCTCTGGGAGTATTGTTTACCTGATCCCGCACATGCAGCATCCAGTCTTGCTTGACCTTCAACTTCTCAGCTTCCGTGATCACCGCTGTGAACGGCAAACGCTGCTCCGCAGAAAGCCCCTGCATTTTGGCATAAAACTCAACGCAGGGTGTCACAGGTAGTGCATCAGTGTGCACTCGATCATCAGGCGCCTCATCGTCGCTGCTCTCGTCCTGATCAGACTGTCCGCTGGTGGGTGACACGATAATCTCGTCGAACGCAAAGCCAGCAGGCGCAGCAGTTGAAGGTTGATCTGGGATCATGTCAACAGAAGCAACAAGGCCAGTACGTTCACCGGTGTCAGCAAAATTGCTGACAGGGTGCCATGACTGGTAGAGAGGTGTAGCAAACCAGCCAGCAGTGAGGTCCTGCAGCTCCTCAATCTTGTATTGTGAGTAAAAGTGAGTGTACTCAGCAGGCAGATCGCCATGCTTACCAGCCATGCGAACATTTCGCCTGTGGTTGAATGGCAGCAGCAAAGAGTGAGCTAAACGCGGCGATAAGTTGTACTGTGCAAGTAGCTTGCGCAATGGAAGATGGTACCTCTCGTTCTTGTTGGTGCCTCTTGCACACCGCCAGCGCTGTAGACCGGCCTTGTCGGTGTGGGTCGCATAGTAGGGCGAAACCCCCGCGGCATCTCCCACGCAACTCCCAGTGATGTGCTGACGCAAGTTTTGCACAGCTTTCCAGCATTTCTTGCTGAAGAATGCAACGCCTGCAAAGAAGTGACACAGGCGCGGACGACAAAAAAATAAGAAACCAAAAGGTGATCTTGCAGATCAAGTTGAAGCTTGCATGTAAAAACATAGGCATGAACGGTTCTGGTTGGAGAGGGTGGCGCCTGCAAACAGTTTACAGCAAACGCCTGCAAATACTCTACTGCAAAGGCGCTGTTGAACCATAAACAGCACCCGCAGTCCATCTTGAAGATGAAGTTAACTGGCAAGAGCTCATCTTGAAGATGAAGTTGAACTTTGGGTAGTTGCCACTGAAATGTGCTAGCGTCGCGCACGTTGCAGAAGGTGACCACGACCTGGTCAAAGCTGTAGAGAAGCACAGCAGGATCTGCGGCGACTGCAACAGGACAGTGCTGGGTGATGGTGTAGTAGTTGCGTTCAGTTGCCTTTTCAAGCGCTGACCCAGTCAGCCCAGATTTGGAAGCATATGCCGCAACTGCAGCTGCTACATCTGCTGGCCTGTGCACAGTCAATGCGTCACGCAGGCGAGAAATGAATGGAAGGTAAGCACCATGGTTGCTGCTGCACAGCTTCGTGATGCGGCGCATGGCATGGAAGAGATCTAGTTTCACAACGGGACTCTTGCCAGCAGTGACGGTTGAAGTGCCGCCTGCATGCAATGCAAGTGAGTGCTCTGACCATTTGACGTGCATACAGTAGATGCTGCTGTGCTGTCATCGACGTCACTGTCACCATCACTATCTATAGCATCACAGTCCTGCGACATCACATCGTCTGACTGGCTTTGCATCACTGAATTATACAAGCGCTCTACTTCTGAGGAGCATTGCGCAAAGTCAAGTTTACGTTCAGGCAAACCACGCCTTCTGCCATCATACGATGTACCAGCAGCAGCTGCAGCGGATGCTGCGGCTGCAGCAGCTCCAGAGTCCAGCGAGGGAGCTGCAGGCGGAAACGCCTGTGCCAGCTTCAGAGCATCAGCAAGGCGCACATTGACCTGCGGCATCAAGCGGCACAAGACAGCGCACATGAGCACAAGTGACGAAAAGTATATGATCCTTCCATACGTTTGTGGCAACTTCACAGCATATGATCAAGTTGTACACCTTAAAATTCATTTACAACAACCCCGGTGGCATCACTGCAATAAAAAGCTACTGCGAAGCATTGCAACGAAGCCTTCTTGCTGTTGAAGTTCAACATCACTGTACTTGAACATGTTGCACCTCATCCTGAGCACTCCCTGACCGTGGTGGTACTTCAATATGCTGTACTTCAACAATCAGATTTCAAAATGTTGCAGAACAATGAGAAGTCGTACTTCCACGCTGAAGCAAACAGTTGTGCCACCATCATTCAAATGGGAACTCTTACCAAATTCCACAGCGCTACGCCGCCAACGCCCACTTGCTCGAGTGTACGTCGTTTCCCATCTTGGCACTGGTGCCGAAGCAATGCAGCTGGCATGTGAACCTTTGTGATCTGCACAACGATACGCTGGGTGGCATGTCCTTGAGAGCGCAAGGTGCGCTCGCTAGCATCAGGGTTGATGACAATTGAAGTGCTGCCCCAGTGCTTACGGGTGAACAGGGACACTGACCCTTCTGCAATGCACACCGTGTTTGACTTGCCATAAAGCCTGACATTGGTGCCAACAGCGAGCTCGGTTGATGAGGTGGGCCCGGCTCTGTATATAGGGTCAGCTTGGGCCATGATGCGTTGATACACCCAACTCGCAGCAAAGGCCTCAAAGCAAGGCATGATAGTTGCAGCTGAAGTGTTCATGCTAGCAGGTTGGGGCAAGCTGCGTTGAAGTATGGAACGAGACAGCCCCGCTGCAGTGCCATCTGCGATGCTTCTTGGCATGCTGCAAAGCCAAGCCTGGAAGATGTTCAACAGGCGCAATTGCACATCCTGCCCCGCGACGCAAATACTGCACATCTGTGGTGGCAGAAAACCCTACCTTGCACACGGCTGTGTCGTGCAGCAACTGCATCAGGCTATCTGGAAGTGACTGTGCTTGTTTTTTCATTTGAAAGGAAAACGCTGTGCCGTCAACAGAGGCCAGTGAGATGGCTGCAGCACAAGGCTTGCCAATGACTGACATATCCCAAATGATTTTCAGCCCCAGAAAAGGCGCAATGCCATTCAGCTCAGCCGCCATTATTGCACTGCGTTTGAGTGATGCGCAGGCCTTGTCAATCAACTCAACATTGGTCACAAACAAATTGACCGGCTCTTTGCCTGCAGGGAACGCCAATGCCGCAAGGTTAGGTAATTCCACTGCTGTCCCGTCTGACTCACTCTCACCTGCTATGTTTACATCAGTGCCGCGTGATGCAAATGCCTTCTCAATCACTGGCCTGTCTGCGCAGCAATTGTCCGTGTACCATACTTCCACGCGCGGGAAGCCCAAGACCTTGTATCGCCTTGCAAGTCGCTCCAAATCTGGCTGCATCTCAGCTATGGAGCCCACCGCATCTTGCAGAAGTGGCCTCTGCAAAATGCAAAATACAACAGCATTGGAAGAATCAACTGACATAAGCGCTCAGACTATGGCTCACAGTATCACATAAACCGCAGGGTTGTATTATATCACAGACTCTACGTAATGCCGTATCTGTGCACGTCAGATCAAGACACAACACACAGCAAGGGTCAACTCACCGAAAGCACCACCTGCCCCCACTCGTTGAGCACAGTGAACATTCCGTGCAAGACCCTGGCGTTCAGCACTCGTACACCTTTCACCTGTTCAAAGACAGGAGCAAAACAATCATGTGTGGTAGGAAGTCAGGTTGGTGGCGCGTTGTTACAAGAATTCCGCGCGTTAGGCAGTTCAGATGGCGCGCAGCACACTTGCAAATTTGCGCGTTCAGATGGCGCGCAGCACACTTACAAATTTGTGCGACCCGTCTCCGCTCAGGATTTGGCCCCCAATCAGCTGCGCGAGCCTGTGGTACCAGTGCTCTCGCAATTCAAACAGCTGGAACCAGGCTGTTTCCAGCAGCGTGTCAGATGGTGCTGCACCATCATAGCCTGCAGGGTCACCAAACGATGAGAATTTGGCAGGAGTGTCAAGAAGCGCTTTCTCGGCACCAAATACCAGAAGTTGACCAGCCCTCTGCAGTTGGCGGTGGCTGTCGATGCCAAAGTAGTACGGTGTCTCCAACTGCTGGTATTGCTGCACATATGCCTCTCGCAGCCACTCCTCTACCGTTTGGAAGCCGATGCCTTTCACGAGCTTAGGCTCTAACCCCTCCAGCACCTTCTTGTCAATGGCCGACCGCGGAAGTTCTACACATGGCATCATTTCCTGCAGTTCCCTCGGCAACAGTATCAAGCTGTCAGGATTCCAAGGCGCAAATGCATGCTTGCAATCTTTGCAGAGGTACTGAAAACCCATCAGATAGTAATATCCATGCTCACCGTACACCTTGCGTCCATAGGGATCCCAGCCCTCACGTGTGACCTTTTCTGCACTCTTGCATTTAGGGCAACAAGGCTTCTTAACTCTGCCATTGCTTGCATACTCGGGGCACACCAAGAACACTTTTCTGGCGCAGTGTAGCTCAGGCGGCGAAGGACCAGCCCGCATGGCAGGCTCAGGAGGGGTGAACCACATTGAATCAAGAGTGTAGGACCCCTTCAGCCTGCCATGCTGATCACCGTGCCCTACCGACGTCACCATGCTATCAACCTTCTTTCTGACATCTGCAGATAATTGTAGCTGCGCTGATACCCTGCAGCCGTCAGCATCAGGCTCAACAGGAGCCCTGGCCACCTCAAGAGCTGGTGCGGTCTCACCGGAATTGCTGACAGCTCTGCCTTGATTGGCAGACCCACCACCAGCGATAGTCGCCTCGGATATTTCCTGCGGAGTCTCCTCGTCCTCAGCCGCGCGCGGCTCCCCGCCAAAGCCTCTACCTGCAGGCACCTCCTGCAGCTGTGCCCGACTTGCCGCTGTCTGAGCGGCCAATGTGAAAGGATTACTGCCCACTGCTGGCCCGTGGGTCTGAGCAGTCGAATTTGCTGACGCCGTCCTTGTGGATCTTGGTGGTAGAGCCCTTGGGTCGACCACGCCCACGCTTGCCTGGGCCGTCCGAGGCTTCCATGATCGATGCAGCGCTCACTAGCAGAACCGTTAAGCACACCGCGCGCAAAACGAGCTTGCACATCGCTGGAACTGGACAGCAGCAAAGCACATACAGTTTCAGGGGTTTTCGGGGGCGGAACCCAGGACTTCAGATTACCCAGGAGTGCTTGTCGTGAAGGAAGCGATCTGATTGGATGTCCCTGTCGTAGGACACACAACGAGGGTAAGGTTTTACCCTATCAGATCGCTCATCCCTCTCGGGAGCTGCCCTGTCACAAAAAATGCACGCCTATTTGCGCCAGCCTGGCGCAATTTTTTTAATTTTTTCGTGCGCCAGGTATGCCACGTCATGTGTTGAGAACTGCGGTGCTGCCGCCCCTGAAGCGACACTTTTTTGTGCCCCAGGAAAGCGCCCCTGCAATGTGCACGACAGCCATCGGACCAACAGAGCATTGGCGAATGGTGCAATGCCTGTAGAGCATGTTTGGACGATGAGGTGGTGCCCTCGCTGCAACGTTCTAGGTGCGTAACTTTCTCTCCTGCCTTTGGTGTACATCAGACCCTGTGCAATGTTGGCGTCATCACGCCGATGCCAGCCTGGTGGAGCAGGTGTTGTAGATCGCAGTCGCTCACAGACACTAAACGTCCACAACCCAGGTTGAGCTTGCAGCCGATGAGTGGAGTGGGACAAATTAACATTGTTTCTATCCTAGCTGAACGTGATGTGTGTTGCTGCGATTGTAATCATTGCTGATGTTGCTTCTGCTTTCTTTGAATGTCTCTTTGCTATATAACCACGAGCCGCTCACATCTCAGCAGTTCAGTCATTTGACTTCGTTGCAGGTCCGAGCTTGAGGTGGCTTGTGGCCCTTAATTGCTCCATGGCGGCAGCTGCAGGAAGCTTCCAAAAGCAGCACCGATGCCGCTGGATTGCATGCGACTCATCAGGCACTGTTGGCGATTGAAGGTGACGCGCTCACCATTGACTGGTGCAGAAACAAGTTGTTGCACACTAGAGGAAACAGCAATTGCTTTGCTTGCACAGCCCTCTTGATAGTTCATATGCCTCCATAATCTGAATGAATGTTCCCTCATACTGAGCAGTATTTGATCTCAAGTCTTCAAAATTCGGCGGTAATCATTGCTCATGCTGAACACATGGCGCCTTCATCTCTCATGCCAGTAGAGTAGACACCAATGCGTTACGCCTAAGCAGGCAGGAGCCAGTTTCAGCGCCTTTTTTCCTCTTTTGATGCGCGGTTTGCAACATCTCAGTTGCGTTCAGTATTGCGTGACCTACTCTTTTGTATGTACCTCAGGCTACTCATTTGTATGTGTGGCATGGACCAATTCTGACAGACTGACCGTTATGCCTGCATTGAGCCCCCGACGGGACACCTTTTTGAAGCCCGGAACTGGGCATCTTCTGGTTGCACTGATGTTAGATTGAAGCGTGCATGTTACTCATGTACGGGCGGTGCGTGATCTGAGCGAAGCACAGCAGATAGCAGTGGCTGATCTTGGATGCTGACAGCAGCTGTGCCTCCGTTTGCGCATGCATGCGGCGACGCTCTCGCCAGTACCGGCAACTGCCATCGCATTTGCAGTGGTGGCAGCGCGTGTGCGGCAGGGATGACAGGGACATGCGCCACAACAGCAGCAGCTCAGCCACGACAGCTGTCAACACTGGCTGTGACGGCGCTTCCAACCACGCATCTGTCAGCAGCAGAAACATTGCCATCGCGAACCCGGCGCCAGCAGTGGCAGCGATCTCATTGCGCGAACACAACATGACGCCAGTCTTGACCAACCGCGCGGCGGAAGCGGCGGCGCTAGCACTGAAGGAGGCGGCATCAGCGCAACGAGCGCGGAGACAGCACAACGCAATGACCACGGCGACGTGCTCAGCAGCTGGACGAAGAGCTCACAACAGCGCAATAGTGCCTTCATCTATGCGCACTTGCGACAGGGGCGTGCGCGGCAGCGGCGGCAGCCAGCTGCATGCTGCGGCGTTTTCAGCATGGGCGTATGCATGAGCGCATGCAGCCACATGCATCAGTAGCAGCGGCGCATCAGCAGCAGCGGCTCAGCTGTGCTCCCTTCGGGCACCAGCAGCAGAGACGCTTCCATCTACGCATTCTTGGCAGCAGCACGTGCGCTTGGCAGCAGCGAAATGCCAGCAGTGCTTTCAGCGCCGGTGCCAGTGGCGCCCTCCTGTGTGCGCGCTTGCAATAGGCGTGCATACGGCAGCAGCTGCAGCTCAGCCGCGCTTCAGCGTCGGTAGCTGCAGTGCTTCCATTTGTGCGCACATGTTGGCGACTGCGTAACCGCGCACCGGCAGCATTGCTGTGCTGCGCAGCATCTGGCATGCTGCACGCTGTAAGTAATTGTGAGCCTGCGCTGGTGATATGTTAGCTTGTCAGCTCTAGCTGGGGCGAACTCTCTTGAATGTTCGAGGCTGTTAACCACACATGTTATACGTGGAAGTAAAGCTGTCCATCATTTTTCGTATTTCACGTGTGACACTGTTGTGCTTGCTCTTTCACTGTTACCGTTTGATGCATCATGCTGTACACGTCAGCTTTCTTGCACATGACGAATGCCTTCGCTGTTGGGTGCATCATTGAAGTCGAAAGGTTGGCGATGTACATAATGGCTGTGGCGATATATTGTATGCAAACAGCATGAACGCTTGTATTACTCTTTGGCTGTTAGAAATGCAATGTATATGAGTCAATGCTATGGCCAACATGGGCGCTGGTGTGTGTGCTGCCATCGGGACACGGTGCACATTTGACAAGCAATGAAATTGGATTACTAGACCAATAGGCGCATTGCTGCCCACTTGATTGTGGGTGCAGATCCATTGAGCATAAAGGCATACGGTCTTGTTGCACCAGCATCCATCACACAACCTAACCCTGAATTTGAATTGAAGCATCACCTGTGCTCTGGGGTGCAATGTCTTGAACAGCTGATGTGAACTACTACATGCTATGTACATGTGCATGGATCGGTCTGCGATGAGAGTGAAAACTGTATGCACACGGTTGACGAGCAAGATCACATTCCTATCACATCCACGCCCACGCATCTGGTGGAAGAAGATGAACGCACCATGAGAACACAGACAGCAAGCCAGTGTAAATCATGCGTAACCACAATAGCACAATCACAATCATTAGAGAAAGACACATGCATCAGAAATGGAATGTCCATGTAAGTAAGTAAATGCGATGCATCATTATGCAATTAGGTCTTCCTTTTCTTGCTGGGGCCAGCTGTGCTGCCCCGTGCCCGTTTCCCCACCACGTTCTGTGTACGCCTCTGTCTGACGAGCGGGTCATGGACATTGCCTGCTGCTCTATCACGTGCTACTTGGCTAAGGTACTGCATCAGCTCCAAAGCCTCTTGAGGTGGCAACGACTTGACGTCCGCAACCAGATTCTTGGCGAGTCCCCATATTTGGGCATGTGTTATGTTAACGCTCAGCTGCTGAGGCTCATCCGCCTGCATTGCATCCCAGTCATCACATGCTGCAGCCACCACATCAGATGCGGCAGCTGCGAATTGCCTTGCTGCAAGCGCCACAGCTTTTGCTAGTACTATCTGTTTACCTTCACCAGTGAGGATGCAGGCAGCCGCCTTCACACGGGAGGGACGGAGCCACCTTCGGTGCGTGTTGCGGAAGATACACTCTGCAGCTGAGCGCTGCACTTGTAAGCGTTGCGCGACAGTCGCCGTAGTCGCCACTGGACCTGCTGCAGTCGCCGCAAACGGCGGTGCAGACGCTGCCGCTGTTGCTGGTACTGTCGCTGGCAATGCGTCCATGCTGCGCACAAGCGGCGCTGCTGCCGCTGCCGCTGTCGCTGGTGCTGGCGCTGGCACTGCGTCCATGCTGCATACGAGCGGCGATGCTGCCGCTGCTGCCGGCACCGCCGCCGCCGCCGTTGCTACTGCTGCGTCCTTGCTGCACACAAATGGCGCTGTTGCCGCTGCTGCCGCCGCAGCTGTCGCCGGCGCTGCGCGCATGCTGCTCACAAACGGCGCTGCTGCCGCTGCTGGCGCCGCCGCTGTCGCTGACGCCGCGTCAATGCTGCGCTCAAAGGCAGGCAGCGCCGCAGCAGCTCGCACCACTGCTGCCGCTGGCGCCAGTGTAGGAGTCTGTCGCGAGCACACAGTCAAGATGTTTGTGCTGGGGCTGGCTTGGCGTGCACTGCTGAGCACCAGCTTCGCGTCGTCCACCATGAGCCCTTGAAGCTTGCGCCCATCAATTGCGGTGACATAGTCACCTACATAAATGCGCTGGCTCCCCTACGCTGGCAGCAGAGCCCCTGTTAATTTGTTGCGAGTGAAGTTGAGCACTGTGACGCTGTTGTCCTTGAAGCTGAGGTTGAGTCCAAGACCCTCTCCCGCCCTCATGTGCAGTAATGCATCATGCGTATTGTATGCTTGAAGTTGACTCGTACCGCCCGTGGCAGCTGCTGCGCCGGATCCTGGTGCCCTGCTGCTGCCGCTGCATTGCTGATCCTCCGCGCCGGTGCGCTGCCCAGCTTCCTCGCCGCTGCTGCTGCCACTGTGCTGATTGTCCGCGTCGCGGCTGCGCGTACCCTCCTCCTCACCACTACAGCAGCCTCCCGTGCCTCCTTTGCCAGGCAAAACTGTCACTCGCGGCAAGCACGCGAGGACATGGCGGCACAGTATGCCTGTCCGCATAGTCTCCAGGCAAGTGCACAGCTCAGCTCCTGAGGCAGTTATCACCACAAAATGGCATGAGCGGCCAAGAGTGGAAGATACAGAAAACCATTCCTGCACGCCAAATGCTGTGCAGTTGTCTGCGATGGCTTGCAGCATCCTGACGCTTGCTCTGTGATGATCGTTCTCATCCAGCGCTGCGTCAGGCTCAGCCTCCGTGGCCCACCCTGCAAGCAAAGAGCATACGCATCATGCCATGCTTAGTCAATGTGGAGCGGAACACAGCAACCCCTTGTGCTTGCTTCAGATTCATCACTTAGTGCGCGGTATTACCCACTTGGGAGCAGCAGGAATGCTTCTGTTGCCTGCCATTGAAATGTTTTGAACGTCATTGTCCAAATTCAATCGCGTCAATGTCATTGGGAGCCACTGAGGCCAATCTATGCGCTTGAGACGCTCTAGTCATGCAGATCGTTGCGCTACAAGCATAGAACACTAGGATAACACACTAGCATAAAACACACTGAGTGACCACTAAAGCAACTCAGCTAATCCGACTTCATGAGCCACTAATATCAACTTGACGTGTATGGCTTCACTTGAAGCTGAGCTCGCAGCGCATGCTATTCAGGTCCCACCAGCCAAGAAGCACGCAATGAGGATGCGAATATGTAACTATCATATTGAAAGATTCATAGAGTCAAATGATACTCATAACTGTTGATAGGATCCGCTCCGCTCATTTGCGACCCTGAAAGCCGAGAAGCAACCGAGATCCTTGTTCAGTAGTGAAGTTTCCAGGGCAGAACTGGTATTGAAGTTGGGTTATGGCATGCTGTAGCCCTATGTCAGGGGCATCTGCTGATTACTCACTTGTTGAAGTTAATGATGATCCTGTTGTCATATTGTACTTCAACGGTGATATTTTAACTTCAACTTTGTGCTAACTTGAACTGTTGCGACACTGCTCAACGTGCAATAGCATGACTCCACCCATCTCAACTTCAACAACCAAGAGCTCGTCTGGTGCGTCTGAGTGAGGCCATCAACCTACTATCACTCAACTTCAACAGTCTGACTGTCTTGACTGACCTCACTTTAGCATAAGTGCTCGATTGCTTTTTGAGTTTCAGGGTCGCGGATGCGCGGAGCGGATCCTTCAGATGTTGAACCTGGGAGCTGATGTTACCGTACTACAACAAAATGTCAACCGGAAGTTCTCGAAGCATAAAAAAGCTACTAGAACAATCAATTTTTGGTGATTTCACAACCATTTGCATGTACCTGATAAGGCGCTGTGATCCTGCCCCGCCAGCTCCACATGATAGCGCGCAGCAGCCCCAACTTCTTGAACGAGACACTTGAAGCAGTGCAGCGTCCCGTCCTGCTGAGCAACGTCCAGAAGCGGCCGATAGATGTTGAGCAGTGCTGCATCCATGCCCTTGAGCGCTATGTCATATGCCCGGTTTGTGGCCTCCTTGTAGAGCTGATCTTCGGCGCTGCATCTGCCGGTGATGCGGTCAATGGTGGTCTTGAGAACGCAGAGGGTACTGAGCTTGTGAAGCTCAGATTTGATCTTGGCGAAATATCCCTCACACCGCTGGGTAGAGTTGATCCCCAAGGTGAGGACGCCAATGCGGAAGCAGAATGCCCATCGCTGCCGTATAGGGTAGATGGTGGTGTTCAGGTACTTGACGACATCGACCTCGGCTTTGCCAGCATGGTCAAGTGCTTCATGAAGTGCTGTCCATGCGCCCTCGAAGCAGGCCTCAGTCGGTGCCCTGGATGCTCGATGCAGACACTTCTTGAAGACCTGCCATGGTATTGAAGTGTGCAACAAACTTTGATAAGCACTGCAGCATTGAACACTGGCAGGGAATCAGTCAGTGCGGCACAAGCAAAGACAGGGCCTGAGTGGACGCATTTACCGCTATGTCTTTATTGTACACCCAGCGAGGACAAAAGTGGCATCACAACGACAATCGTTTGTGACACGCTTGTGATGCTGTTACCATGGCAGTATAACGATTGCACATGCTCATTACTTGAACCGCCATTGGCAGACTAAGTTATGTGAATGGCCGAGGTCTGCTTAGTGTGGACTGAACTTGCGCATCAATCCGCTCCGCCCATCCGCGACCCTGAAACCCAAAAAGCATTTGCGCACTTATGCTATAGTGAGGTCAGTCAACACACCCAAACTGTTGAATTTAGATAAATCAAGGTTGTTGGCCTCACTCACCCGCACCAGAAAAGTTCTCATTTATCAAAGGTGAGATAGGTGGAGCTGTGCTGTTGCACATTGAGCACGTGATAGTAGCAGTTGAATTTGGCCTGAAATTGAAGTATGAATATCATTATTGAAGTACGATATCAAATCAGGACCAATATCACCTTCAATAAGTGGATAGTCAGCAGAAGCCCCTGACATAGGGCTACAACATGCCATAACCCAACTTCAAGGCCACTTCTGCCCTGGAGACTGCACCATTTGACAAGGGACTTGCTTGCTTCTTGGCTTTCAGGGTCGCGGATGAGGCGGGGCAGATCCTATTGATGAATGATGAAGCTCCATTGCAATGCAGTGTTTGCCATTCTTGTTTGCAGCTTGCTTCAAATGAATGCTGTGGGTGGAACTACATACCAGCAATCTGTTGCGGTCGGTGTCCAGTCAGTGCACACCATAACATGTAGCACATATAGTATAGCACAACATATTGTGTATGTTACTTATGTACACATGCATGGCATCAGCAAAGGTTTCAACTTTATGTCTCAAAACTTTCATCGGCGGCAAACACTTTCACACATGATTCCAGTTCGGGCTGATAATTTCAACTTAAATGTGCCACGTCACTCAGGTTTTGTGGTGGCAGATGTGCCCTTCCCACACTCTAAGATGGGAGTTACATCATACCATGTTGCAATGCCTATGCAGAAAATGAAACTATGCCCATGGTTTACACACAGCAGCTTATATTTGTTTCTTGCAATTGCATCAGGTCAGGTGGGCAATAAGTACATCATTTACCTGCCATACTGGATCGCCCAGCTTCCCCTTGAGCTTTTCCTTCACATTCTTAATGAAGTGCCACTCGCAGATGAGATGCACTGTTCCTGGCCAGGAAAGCCCCATGGCAGCTTCCGCTGCAAATCTCTGCAATGAATACAGAAAGCAGTTGCATGCGCACGTGAGGCGCCTGCGCGAAGGCGGCTACTAGGCACGCTAATGACAATCTCATTTTCATATCCATCAAATTAAGACACTGCACACCTGTCTGTGAAGCACACACGAGGGTGCTGGCCGCCCACCATGTTCACATAGTAGTCAAAGAACCACGTGAAACCCTCCGTGTCCTCCTTGTCCAAGACTGCCTGGCAAAAGAGCCGTGTCCTGTACGCCACGAGCACCACAATCAAAGCTGAATGAGTCAATGAGCAGCATGCAGGTAATTGGGTAAGCACATCGGATAAGCAATGTTGTCCATCAGGACTTGGCAATAAACAGTAGCATCATGATTGACATGCCATGTCAACGATCACTGCAGTCATGGTGCATGCATGCACCCAGCACGCTCACTTGCTCTCGCCGTTGACGCCAACGATCACACTCAGCGGCAGGCCATACTTTGTGGTGCCAAAAGTACAGTCCTGCACAAGCACCAACAAAATCACGATGAGCTGAACAGTATTTGGAATGATCATGTGACCATATAGCAATGGTTCGCTGAACCACCCATGACCACTTCCAGCATAGTACAACGTAGCTGACCCCAATCATTTGGGCACAATGCTTTCAGTATACACACTGTGACTGCAATGATGCTGGGTGCACCAGAGGCAGCTGCTGATCGAGTACTAAACCTACGATGATGGTACGGTGACACTAGTCAACGGCAACGCACTGTCAAGTACAACATATCATCAAAACTTTCAAACGCAGAGCAGTACCAATTAAAACGTATACTCAGCGAGATCGTATACTCAGCGAGATTACGTACATCATGAGCAACATCACAGTGCTGCGTGAATGAGGGCAGCAGCCATCACCTGCGGCAATGGATCACCTGTGCAACACCAGCTGCTTACCTGTTGAATCACATCCAAGCCAATTCCACAGCGCGCTCCACCTGATCCCGAGTAGCCCAAAACGCGCGCCTGAAAGTGCAGTCCTCCTGAAGGTCGTATGATGCGTATCCTCCGTTGGCTTTTACCTCGCACAGCGCTGCAATGAATTCCTTGCTATCACCCTTGGTGAACGCAACGCGTGCTCTGACGTCGGCTTTAATGTTGTTTAGCAGAGCGACGGCTGATGGCCCAAACACTGCTGTGAAGTCACCACCAAAATGATGAGTGACAACAGTCTGCTGAAGCACCTTCCCACTCATAGTTGGGGCGGCACTCCAGGCCCTGACGTTCTGGACGATGTCATCTGTGAGGTCGTCCTTCGTGATGATGCGCCCCGTGGTGCCACTTTCTGCCGCCGGCCTGGTGATGGCACTCAGTGTGTGACTGTGGCCCATGTGAAACGATTTGAGGTGGGAAATTACCCATGGTGGCTCTGAACTCAGGTTGTTGGCATTCTGACCTGCATTCTCATCAGGTGCTGTATGCTGCTGTTTGAGCGTTACGCGCCACTTGCAGTCGCACTTGATACATGTGCCTGCACCTGCGCGACGTTGTGCTTCTGGGTGCGTAGCACAGCGCTTGATAGGTGATTTGTCAGCACACTGGCAGACAATCCAGAACAGAGGCGGGCTGGGATGTTTCCTCTTGCAATATACCTTGAAGCCAGCGTTGGCAGCATGCGACTGCACTGCATCTATAGCGTCCTGCCGGCTTTAAAAGATCTGCCAATGAGGTCAGCACAAATCTGCGATGGCGAGGCAGAAAACAGCGCAAAGCTGTCAGGCGTCCGAAAGCGATCTTACAGAGGTCAAGTATTGCAGTGAAGAAAAGGCGACTACACCCGGTAATAACGCAGCAGACACATACCTCAGCGTCTGACATGTTGTTGACCGCAGCAGTCTCTAACAAAGTCGTTGACAGCTCCTGGAGCTGTCCCAACTCAGGGCCTGGGCGGCAAACACAACATGAGGTGAGCAAACACAACATGAGGTGGGCAAAGATATGATTGTGCTCGCACAGAATCAAAGCGCATGGCATCAATTGCACAATACTGCATGTTTCGCTTGATGAAGCATGGCCACCCTGGCCTTAACGTGGCACACAGATAAAGCAGTGCGCGAGAACGACAGTTGGCGCACCGATCAGGTGCCCGTTAAGTGACGCCGAGCTGGTCCAGAACAGCTTGAGCGCTGGTCAAGGCCTCCCATTGTTGCTGTGTTATATGTAGGCATTACGCCACTTGCCAACACTCTGTTGGTCCGATGGCTGTCGTGCACCATTGCAGGGGCGCTTTCCTAGGGCACAAAAAAGTGTCGCTTCGGGGGCGGCAGCACTGCAGTTCTCAACACATGACGTGGCATACCTGGCGCACGAAAAAATTACGCCAGGCTGGCGCAAATAAGGGATCCGAGCGCAGGCCCTATGTCCACAGTCGCCGATGCAGCAATCGGGGCCAGAGGTGCCAGCAGAAGCTGCGATTTGTTGGCGCCACATGAACAACACTCCATAGGAGTAGGGTCAACAATCCAGGGTGCCGTGAAGCCTCGGGATAGTGTCCTTGGTGGCGAACTTCAAGCGCTGGTTGGTCGGCACATGACGTCCGGAGAATTCACGAGGCCTGGCGACGGCCGAGCAGGCGCAGTCTGCAGCAGCTGTGCACAGCTGCATGGGCCCCACTCCCTCTGCTTCAGCCACGGATCAGCTCGAAGAGCAATTGGTATGACAGCCAACAGTGCCAACAGGCCTGGAGATAGTATCCTTGGGTGGCGTGAGGGGAGGGAAGTAGTTGCTTGTGCTGCTTGAGAGGCGAACTGCAAAGCTTTCCGTGTCCTTGCCGATGCCGCGAGCTCGAACGCGAAGCTCCTCTGGCCTGCTGGTGCTGTGTGAGGGGCTCCAAATGTGCGGCTGAAATGTTGGAGGTGCTGCTGCGGCACGCCAGATGCACCATGGCTGGTGAAACATGCTAGGCACGCCAAGCAAGCAGCCCCCAGCCTCCACTTGATGGCGCTGCCACACCTTTCGATGTTGGCGAGCTGGCCCGGGGAAGGCATTGTACTTTATTATATTCCACTTGTGGCTGTGGAAATGCCATGCAGTAGGTGTGTCGCCTTGTGTTCACTCTTGGATGTAGCATGCAAAGCTTGCACGCCAAACCCCGCATTCCACTTCACCCCCAACTAAACACCCGCAAGCGACTGTCCCCGACACACTAGCAGGGATACCAAAAACAGCTACAAGACTCTCCCCCCACAGACAGACCCGTCTTAGGGCCACCCAGCTCCACGCAGACTCCATCTCAAAGTTATCTGGCAGGCCAAGGTCACCATAATGGGCGCTGAACTGGAGACTGTGGCTATCTACGTGAACCCCGATATCATAAGGATAAGCAGAGGGAATCACTGGGCGCCAGGCGCTGACGCTAGAGAGAAAGGCTATATAACTAAGCAAAGCATCGCCTCCTTGATGAGCGAGACGGTGGCTCACCCCGCCCCCCACATCACCCCCAACAAAGCACCCGCAAGCGACTGTCCTCCACACACTAGCAAGGATACCTAACAAAGCTGCAAGACTCTCCCCCACAGACAGACCTCAGGCTGTCTTAGGGCCACCCAGCTCCACGCAGACTCCATCTCAAAGTTATCATGCAGGCCAAGGTCATCATAGTGGGCCCTGAACTGGAGACTGTGGCTATCTACGTGAACCCCGATAATATCAATGTAAGCAGCGGGAATCACTGGGCGTCAGTGTCAGGCGCTGACGCTAGCGAGAAACGCTATATAACCTAAGCAAAGCATCGCCTCCTCGATGAGTGAGGCAATGGCTTACCGCAGGCTGCAAGCATGATAAAATATTATTATTGACCGCTGCGAGAAACTTGTGGTAGGTGCCCTGACGTGCAGCCGACTCGGCCTGCACTCGAAGCACGCCGAGCCGCTGCCTATCCCTCCACTGCACGCCAGCCAGGGCTTCCGTGACACCATCCCTTGCCGCAGGAGCGCCACCACCACCCGTTTGAAGCTCTCGCCCCAAAGGCGTACGCACGCTGGCATCATCACCTGAGGGCCGCTGGCGCTAGCTCCTGCAGGCCTGCAGCCCAGCCCACCCATCAACCAGCCGCATTCGCTGCCACGCCTCTCGGCGTTAACGAGCTCGTGCGTGCCAGATTGTATATATATATACATATATGGGGCATCGTACGTATATTGTGTGCTGACCAAATGCCAACGTCACATTGCCAGGCTGCTGGCGTAAAAACGGCAGGTTCCAGCGAACTTGCAAAAGGGGCAGGCAACAGGTGCCGAATGAGTCATGACAATGCCAGCACCACTACAAGTTATCGTTTACGGTCTTTTAGCATATCATGCGGCAAGCTTGTGGTTTGTCACAGGCCGTTTTTTGACAGCACGCTTCACATGCGTGCTGTCAAAGTCAGCATTTTTAGCGTGGATGCGATATACGTTCAATTTCAACCTGTGTTGGTACCCTTCTTTGCGAGGAATAGCTGCTGCAGCTAATCCGTGGTTGTGTATGTCAATCGTGGGCTTGTCTGAAGTGCATGCGCACACACTGATAAGGCACCAGCAGTATAGACTACCAGCAGGGCAACCAACGCTTCGTGGTCTGGAAGTTTGTCAGCTGACTAGTGCCAAAGTATTTCATGGCAATGGACTGCGTAAGGCTCAGAGAGCAAGTGCTTGACGCACTGCTCGCATCACTTACCAGGGAATCTGGTACTTGGCAATGCATAATCACATACAGGGCGCCAACGCAATACACAAGACACTATTCGTGTACAGGTTGGAGACCTTCAAACAAAATTGGAAATCTGTATCATGCCGTAGCAGGACAGCAGCAGCAGCAGCAGACAGGTGCAGACCAAATACGAGAACATCTGCAGCACAGCGGATTGTAAATGCGGTTCTTCTGCATGTCGGCAAGCCCTTTATCGCAACAGGTGAAGCAGGTGAGCGCACTAGGCCGGCAAGCCCATAGAATCACATCACTGCAGCATGCACTTGTTTCGGATCGTGGACGCCCTCCTTGTGGAAATGGGAGAGTGAACAGGGGGACCATCCCTCATTGCATCTGTTTCTGTGGTGGTCATGTCATTGGCCAAATTGCCAAGTGGACTGTCACTGGCCTTGATGCTTTCAACTATCCTCCCGGTGGTGATGCCAATGGCCTTACGTGGACTCTCTGCAATGTTCTCAGCGGTGATGTAGGTGGCCACCTTACGGCGTGATCTGCGGCAGTCTCCCCCAATTTCCTGCACGATACGTACCATTTCCTTGTTCACGTCTTCGCTGGCAGGTCGTTCTGCAGGAACCTGTGCCCAGCAATGACGCATCAATTTGATCGAATCGGCAGCACCTGCTCTGGCCAGCAGTCCTCGTCCTTAAGCGTTGGGCGTGCGTTTTGCTCCACCACCGCCTTGGCTACCGATAGGGGATCTTGCATTTCCTCAAACGGCACCTTGCCGCTGATGACCTCATACATGATCATGCCGATGCCGTAGATATCCGCTTGAGCAGTGTAGCCCTTGTTCTCCATGATCTCAGGTGCCATCCAGTAGGCCCCGGTGGGCATCTTGGTCGAGCGGTGAGAGATGGATGTTTGGATCTTGTCGATTTTGGCCAGACCGATGTCACACACCTGCAAGATCAGGCGGAGGTCCAAATCGATTTCATCTTTCAAGAAACAATCAACTGTGGCCTTTCGCAGTCACTAGAAAGCAATCTCAGGTTCCACGTCAAATCGGGTTCAATATTGATATTTAATTGAATTAACGATGTTTGGGGTTGTGCCCAGAGTATAGGTATACCGAAACATACAGTACACAACGTTGCCGGTATATTATACGGAAACGCACAAGGAGTTCGTGGGCCTCTCTGTGATCTCTTGAGCAAGCGTGCAAGCTTCTTGCTGCCATCACTAAGTGGGTCGTTGCCAGAAGCACCCCACAAATGGGTAAAGCGCTGATCCTGCTTCTTACTTATCGTCAGCTATGCGATCTTTTTATTGATTCTGGCCATGTGTACTTGGTTGCCCTGGTACGCCAGCATATCTCATAACCAGACCGAGAGGCTTTGAGGGCCCAATCAAGCCAGGCATCAACGAGCCTTGATAAACATCGGCTGGCAAGGTACTAAACGGTACTGGAAAGCTCTCACGTGGTCGGCAAGCCAAGCTCTCTGGGCCAATCCCCAGCAGCAAAGAAAGCGCCTTGATTGCACAGCGAAGGTGACGAGGACTTGAATGCATACCGAGAGCTGTGGCAAAGCCTCGGCACATGTAGTCATGCAGTGTACTTGTGCAATTGTTCCGAGAGTCTCTATGCTTGATAAGGGGGCAGAAGAGTGAGACAGCACCAATGGGGGACGAGAGCTCGCCAGCGAGGCGATTGGCCAGAGCTCTGAAGCTCTTGTCCTCCTAGCCGGTCGCTTCACGTGCGCATGCTCTCTGTCGCGCCTATGATCAATGAGCTCATACGCTCCATACTCTTTGATCATGCTATATTCAGCACTTTTAACGCCTCCTAAAGATGCCCTGTGCGTATGGTAAACGGCGCGCTTTTCCTCCCACTCTCGTTGGCTGGGAATGTGAGCAACTCTGCTGATGATGAGGAGTGACTGATGCATATGTGTAGCTGCTGCTGCAGCTGCTACTGCTGCTGAGCTACCCTCTGTGGCATGCCGATGCACGAAATTGAATGCATCTCCTGTTGCTGCTGAAATTTTCAACCTGTACGTCACTCGTGCGATGCGCACCATTTCTGCACCCATGCTCGAAGCGAATGTTGTGTTAAATGGAGTTAGACTTCATGTTTGCCTTTGATGATATACCTTGCTTTACATATACGCAGCAGAACATAAAATGGGTCTATTTTATATGTAATGAATTGTGCAGTTTTGTATTGTACACTGCGGCACAATCTTAACAATGCTCAGCCATCACATGCCAAGTAGCCGTGGATAGCCATTAGACCTTGGCAATACGCATCAGCAGCACAATGACTCAGTAACATGAGATGTCCTGTTCAGGTTGCAGGCTGCCGAGTGACACCCCTATCCAATGTGTGCACAGCCTGTACTGCAGTTTGTTCGTCACAGCTTGCTGGCTTTCTTGGAAAGATAGTACGGCCAGCTGCAGGTGGGGCACGAGGTTGCAGTAGGGCTAATCTTCGCCAATGTGTTGCATATGGCTAAACGTGGTTGACGCTGTTGCCGTATCAGCTTGTTTGATATCATGGACCGGGTCAAACATGTGCGGTACGAGAATAAAAAGGGGGGGTCCACGAGTTTGGGAAGGCCAGTTGAAAGGGTGACTGGTATATACAAAACGGCCTCAGAACGCAGCCCCAGCAGGTGGTGCCTTCACATATTTTGCCGGTCACCTAACTTGAAGACAAAAACGCAAATCCGGGACCGCACAACGTGTGGTAGGCGGCATGCCCACAAATGCCAAAGAAGCCAAGGATGCTGCAGAGACGACTGTCAAAGCCGGCAAGCACCGCACTCTTCCTACGCATAGATGCACCTGCACGCACGTAGGTGCTGGTGCACCAGCCAAACTGAGTGCAGGGGTGGCGGTAGTGGTCAAGGCGGTGGGGGACTGCACCTGCACTTATTGCTACATCGACAGGGGGCGCGATTGCAGTGCCTGATTCATCATCATCTTCAGCAACAGCGAAGAGTGCCTGCTATAAAGCCCGAGATCATTGTTGCTCTGGAAAAACTTGCCAGCAATGTGTGGCTTCTGTTGCTCATGCATGTATGGTGCCTGCAGGTGTATTTGCAACGCGCATCCGCTCTAATGGCTGCATTGGTCTGGCATACAGTCATGCAATGATGTCTGAACACACAGCGATGGTGAAGTACTAGCTGCATGATGGTATGACCCCCCCCCCCCCGTCCAACATTGTGGGTTGGCCAGTTGCAAGGGTGACCTATGATTTCAGTCCTGCTGTAAAAACTGTCGCAATGTTGGACTCGGTCCATGATATCGAATAAAATGGTAATACAGAAGTCTACTATGGTTATGAAACTAGTGCCCACGGGCGCAGCAGCAGCATGCTCAGAACAGCAACAGTGCTGAGCAGCAGGACAACAGAAATGGGTGCGAGCAGCAGAGAGGCGGCAGCAGCATCTCACGCAGCTTGACCTAATCATCATCATATGCCCACTGCTACGAAACACTTATAAACCGATTACAATCCAAGATCGAGTCACTTGTATGTAGTACCTCCTGCTCAAATTACTGGGCACCAAATCATCAGCAAGTGATTTCGCTGTCAAGATGTTCTGAGGATCGCAAATACCATCAAGCAAGATGAAAGAGCATTGCCAAACAGTGTGCCTAGCACCTGCTACATGTAATGAATACTTGAAATCTGCAGCTTGCCACTTTCAAGGATAATGGCCTGTGTGTGTGTATTCCTATTCAACCACCATTCAATCCTGTGCTCATGTGAGCAGTTGTTGAGTGCAAGGCAAACATGCTAGGCCTCTCGCATTGTGCAAAGCGCCAAACGCACAAAGCTCTGTGCCAGCACAACAAAGCGCCTGCGAAGAAAGTGTGTGCGTACATAAAGAACGACAAGCCTGTCTGGAGCTCTGGCCGCTGACGCAAGGTGGCCTACAGTTCATCCATCAACACCACCCAAAAAACGCGTGCATCCCCGGTGTTGCATGCTGCAGCAGCAGAGCAGAACTGCTTCGAGAAGCCCCTGTGGCAGCGTACAGGCGCAGCCGTCACCAGCTGATAATACAAACCAAGGCACCATCAGGGCCAATCCGCCCGTCCTATGCAGCAGCATGTTCTTTGACAACACCACATGCGCCGTTGCGGTTATGCTGAAAAACTACCTGCAAGTAAGACTGTGGGAGAGTGTGTAATAAATGTTTTTATCGGAAAAGGTGACTGAATGAGCTATGTCTTCAAGAGCTCAGGCCAGTTTACGAAAATTCCAGCAAATGAAAATTTTCAGCCTGCACTCTCGTTTTTCACAATATCCATCACGGCTTATCCAACAGAAAATATATTGCCACAAGAGCATACGCCACCATCGTTCCTGATGGCTCACGTTTGCTTCTCCAAAACATTATCCAACGGATCGACCCAGCCCAGAGGAAGTACATAACATTTGCGCAAGGCTGTGTGGACCATGCAATTGGACTTCACAGGTATGTTGCCAGTTCTTGTTGTCTGTGCGACTGGGCAACTGCATGGCTTTCGTAGTTGATAGTCTGCGGTGTTTGCAACATCGATGATCGATGACCATTGGTTGATTTCGTTGTACCTCAGCCTCTACGTGCCTCAGATCAAGCCAGTTGCATGGCATTCTGGAATACCCTTCACATGAAAATAAGCAAGGCTCTTGACTTTTTTGAACTTCACATGTCACAGGAGCTCATGATGGCCAAACGTATGGACAGCGTGGGGCTGGCTGAAATAATGGCTGTGGACCTAGCCTGCCCGTTTGAATGTTCAACTCCTTCATGGTACACTTGAGTGACATTTCAAAGTGCAAGGGTCCAACACGCTGCGGTTGTCCCTCCTAAGTGACACTCGTTGCTTGTAATTGTAAAAGACTGAGATGTTATACAGCGGCGGCTACAATATAAGAGCAGCCAGCTCCACCGCTCTTATATCGTCCTTGGGCTTAGCTAGGGTTAGATAACCCCCTAGGCTAACCCTAGCCCTAACATTCGGGTTTACGGTAAACGTAGGGTAGGATACCTAGGAGGTAAAGTTGGCTTCGAATTAATCCAAAAACAACCTTACACAGCAGCTACGGCTGCAGTGCCAAGCGCATGTTGTTATAAGGAAATTGCTTCTCAAGCTTTTGGCACACATCTCCGCCGTTGTGCATCGATCGTGAAGCAGCTGGTGGTAGATGGACACAATGTAAGAGCGAGCAGCCTGAGCAGCATGCAACCGCTCTTATTTCGACCAGATCTGTGTTCAGCCATCAGACCGCTCTTGTACTGTGCCCGCTCTCACATCAAGCGCTCTTATATCATAACCGCTTATATCAAACGCTCTTACATCGTAGCCGTCGCACATTGGTACCTCCAGCAATACCCTACAAGGTGCACACAAGCATGATAGTCTGGAGAGTTGTCGTGCACTGAGACTAGTTCCCAGATGTGATGATTGGTGCTTGCACCCATGACAGCTTACAAGAGCCAAAACTGTTGACAGTTTTGACAGTCATGGAGTCTCTAGCAGGCTAACACTTTTCATGGTTGGGAGTTTCCGCCAGATGTGGCAACTTTGCAAGTGGGTAGAAAAGCAACAATGACCTGGCGCAACAAAAGGGTCAGCAGGCCCGAAAAGAGAGCCTGCCTGTTTTGTTTTGTTTGCCACTTTTTTTGCGACTTGCAATATATGTACAGAAAGCCGCGCTGACGCAAAGAAGTGTGAGTGTGCTTCTGCTTTGGCCAGCGTTGTTTCATCGGGTCCCCCTACACTGCACCCCGTGCTCCACTCAGCCATGTACCAAGACAAAAGAAGATGCGTCCCCCACAGCCATACTTTGCAGCCATGTCCGCAACGCATAGCGCTGATCTCGAAACCTCATCCAGCAGCAATTATCCTCAATCTTCTTCAATGCCACGCACTCAGCGGTTGCCGTGTATGGTTCGCTTCACGCGATGCATACTTTAGTGAGAGCAAATCAAGTACAGCTTATTGCGACTTGAAACCAAGGTATTACGCAACCTGAGGACAGCTGTAGAAGGGCGGAAGAGTGATGCATTGTCTACACGCACAGTGTGAAGCTCTTTGTCCATGCAAAGCTGCTCTGGCGGTCAGGTGTAAACAGGGGCGGCTTTACCAAAGTCACATTTCCCACTTTCAGCCTTCCTACTTGTTTTCTCCGTTCTCTGCGGTGGCACTTTGTTTGACCGCGGGGATGACCTCGCTGCGATTAACTCTGTAACAAAATCGCCAAGTGGGCAGCAATCGGCGTTCAGAATTCCTCTAGTACCTGTGACGGTTTGAGTGCTATACACCAGGCTCGTTTAAGCGTATCCCCGCCCTAGCTACTCATGGCATTCAATTATTGTAAGCCAACCACGTAACATTCAACAACCAAGGCTTCAGTCTCTCTAGCGTGAAGCGGCACATCGGTTGCACAATGAAGATCATCATCAGAAGAAAAACACAAATTCGCACAGACTAGTGCTCATATGATACTTCGTACACACCTTTGCTCTCCACTTGTCAAACACCAAAACATTGGTGGACTTCAGATCGTAGTGAAGCATGCCGTTCTGGTGCAAGTAGCTTATGGCACGTGTGACATCCGATAGAATGGCCAGTTTCTCCTCCCAATCAGGTGTCTCGTAGGCATCGTAGGCATCGCCCTGCACCACAGCATTTATCAGGGAAATAGTTGTAGTGTGAAAGATGTGAATCCCATGCAACGGGTGCTGCTGTCATCTGCTGGGAAGTATGGTTCTAGGTCCGGTGTCCACAATGGTGCAACTCTCCATCTCCAATGATACACTGTTGCCTGGAGGACAATGTCCCACAAGTAGCTAAGCCAAGCAAGCATTATCCAGCGTGTGGTTGCGCGTAAATGCAATATGGATGTGATAAGGTGTACATACGGAAATGTACAACAAGAGTGTGAGCGTCTTGATCATCTCTTGCACAAGCGTGCAAGCTTCGGTATCATGCACCAAAAATATGATGGAAACCAGAGATGGCCCGTAGGGCCACTCTTCAACCAGTTGCGCATAGCGCCGAGGCAATATTTGACCAGTACCAGTACCAGTACTTACAAATGGTAGCAGCGGCCACCTGTACAAGTTTAACTGGTGCTTTGTAACAAACGGTACCCGTAAACTGGTGATCACTGGTCTTACCAGTTTTTCACCTGTGGCACCAGTTCCTTACTGTGCGCCCAGGTGTTGTCGATACATCGCATCTCGGTACCTGTAGGACATTGAGATGCGATGTATCGACAACACCTGGGCGTACATTACCAATGAGCCAGTGCTTCCTCTCTTATGCATAGCGTGAGTTATATATTTGTGCGATCAGAACATGCGCCTCAGGAATTTGAGTTTGTTGGGAGACCTTGGTGGCTGCTTCAGGCGTGTCCCAGGACACCCATTAACGGCACACCCACCACACTATAGCCGTCGCCGACGTGCACCTTGCACGCTGGTTGCATTCGTGTGGTGGTGTGCCCGAAGCTCCTTCGGGCAATTATTGTCAGGGTGAAGGGGTTGTGTGTTCAAGTTGCGCGAGCGTGCCACTTGGCTCCAACTGCCACAGATGATTGAAGTGTAAGAATCAAAGGTGATGTGCCGACGCAGCATGTAGTTGGTATGGTGTTGCAAAAATCCACTTTGCGCTGATAGCAATATAGGACACACCTTTTGGCACGAATTGTTCGTTGCAGATGTCGATGAACATGCAAGCAGCTTATCTCCTCAGTGCAGCAACAGTTCCACTTCCACCTTCGACAGCAGCTAAACGTTTGCAGGACGTCTCTTGGAGCTGGCTGTTCTGGCAATAGTCACTCCAAATAACATACACTAGACCCCGCGTTATCTACAAGTACACAGCCCCCCTGGCACACAAGCATTATCTCATCATGAGTCACATGAGCTGCCCCGTGGCTGCGGCCAAAGTCACAGCAAGCCACCGGCCCCATAGAATGCGGGGCCATACCGCATAATGCAAACAACATCTCATCTCAGCAGGCGAAGCCGTGTCTCCCAATAACTCGGCCAGTTCCACAAGCCACTAACCCTAGCCCATTGCGTGAACCGCAATATACTTTCCGTACTGAGTTGCGTAGGGTTGCGCTTACAGACCTGCAGCGTAGACCACGTGATGCTATCATGACTTGATTTACACCAAAAAGCTTCAAGCACAAAGTGCTGCAACTGCACCAAGGCCCTTCAGTTCACCACCGCAGCTCGCACTCCTTGATGACACCTTGCTGCAAAAGACACAAAGCACGACCATCACGGTCTAATCATTGCGTACAAATAGCTTTGGCACATGGCACTGACCAATACTGCTATGATTGGCCATGTAAACATTGACCGAACCTTCCATGCAAACATCAGCGCACAATCACACATTGAAACTGTTGTGCAATTAACGATTTGTACACCTAACTGATGAACAATTACCGAGTAATACGCATTTAGACGGTCAGCTGGGCGTGTCTATGACCCTTTAAGAAGTAGTAGGAGCGTCAATCGTGACGTATTGTTGGAGAGCATGGGACTGATGTACGCAACATCTCAGGCGTAGACATTGAACCTTGCAGTCACTCATGCGAGTTTGACTCTTTGAACCTGTACATGGCATCATACCTTCTCCCTTGCACGTTTGAGGACGTCGTAGAGACTGCCATGATCCGAGAGCTCCATCACCAGGCAAATCGTTGGTGGCACAGTGCAGGCGCCGAACAGCTGCACGATGTATGGAAATTTCAAGCCCGCATTCAACTTGATCTTGCGCCTCAGCTCCTCCAGGTCCTTCACCTGGCCTCTGAATGCTGCCAAGTCGCTGTTGTTGAAACGGAGTTCAGGTCGCAGCTCCTTGACGGCCACCTGGCAGCGCACAACAGCACCTTAAATTGAGTTCGGCAGCCGTCTGTGATGGAGCGTACGAGAGTGTCGGGTGGACTTAACCTAGTCAGTGATGGTCACAGTGGAATGAATAACTGCGATTGATAATGGAGCGGTACTCGTACAGGACAATTATCCGTGCAAAATGTAGGGCAGCACTCGTACACGAAGAGCGCTCGGGCACAATTCAGGAGCCAGTACTCGTACACAAAGAGTACTCAGGCATCATTTTTCGGAGGCCGCTTCCTCCTTGTTTACATGTCTCGTCCCAATCACTGGTGGTTGATTGCACAATACAGGGAAGAGGAAGCGTCATCATTCGCAAGGTTGAAAATCAATATGATGCTCATCCGTGTGCGAAGAGGCATTTGCAAAGGTGGCAAGATCATCAAACTGGCCCATATCTGTGTAGGTTATGTGTCATCAGGTAGGATATACTGTAGCACAACTTGACTCTTTCACAAAAGCATCCACGCTTGACTATTGTACTTTTGAGATTTGTGACATGAGGAGCACCGGTGAAGGCAAGCATAACATAACAGCAACTTTGCATACACGTGTAAATGACATAACCTGCGGGCAACCAAAATGTGGCTACTCATCAGTGAAGATGTCCCACGTTGCCAGGTTTTTCTTCTCCTCTCTGCAGCTACAAACCGCAATCTCTATGTGCTGTTTTGATATGGTATGACACCGGCTCTCGCGCATAATAAAAACAATGGCACTAAGTGCAGCTGCAATGAACTTGCCCAAGAAAAAGATGTGGATCACATTCGTTGAAGTTGAGCTGCAAATCAAAACGTTATTGACATCGTCACACAAGAAACAATGCGCCGTTGGGACTATATTCGATCGGCGGTATTCAGTGACACTCTATTTTTGGAGGGAGCAAGAGAAAGGCAACCTCTGCTACCGTTTTATCCGATATGGTCACCAATGTTGGACATTCGCGTCAGTTTCAAGTCAGCACCACACATACCAGTCACCCTTTCAACTGGCCAGTCGTAAATGACCAACTGGAAGCTGCAATGGCTAACACACGTACACTGTCACACACAAGCACAGACATGCGAAACCAATCAAGGTAGTGCTGGAAGCTTCAATGGCGAACACCAGCCAGGGTAACATGCAATCAACACGTACAATATCACACGAAAGCACAGACCTGAACACCAGCATAATATGCCTTTTTGATGACACCAAACCCCCCTTCGCCGATGCTTTCTCCTGTGATCGTTAAAGAGGCGTAAGGTATCTCCTCGAATCCGATGAAGTGCCAGTCCGCAGACCACCGCAGCTTTCCAAGAATGCCACACAGAGTTTCCATTTCCTCTTCACTCACTGTGGTAGAGTCCATCTCTTTCTCGATCATTTCCTGTACCAATGCATGGCAATCACTTGAGTGTGAGTCTTCCCTTGACGCTTGTGATGCATCAGGTACTTCAGTTTTTCGTGCGTAATGCAGCGACCCGTGACAACATGCAACTACACGTTGGACGGATGTCAATGCTGCGACGGCGCACCATGTCAATGCTGCGACGGCGCACCATAGCACTAAGAAAAGGGCAGCTGCAACATAAGAGAAAGGTTTCGAAGGAGCCAGCCAGTCGTGCTGTCACCACTCACAGCAGCAAACAGGTCACTACAGAGCTCTTCTATATGCAACATGGCGTGTAGCGCATTCTACCTGAGACTGCCTGGAAGTAAACGCTGGTGCCCAAGGCACCTCATACTGCAGCCCGCTGGCTCTAATTAGATCTTGGCCATCACAGGTATCTCTGAGGACACTCATAATGGATGCATGCGCACCAGGTCACAGCCTGCGCCGATGTGTAGTATGCGTGGTCTATGCTAGTGTGTGTTGTGCACATAGCTGTAATCGGACGAATCTAAAAACGACAATTTTCCTTTGTTTTTGCCACCAGCTCCAAGTTCAACCATCAGTTGGAAGTGAGAAGATTTGAGGTGAGTATGACTCGAGATGGTTGTGCAGCCAGGAGCAGCAGCATTTTCAGACTGGAGTGGGCTTTAACATACCTGGAACATATTTGTTCCAAACTTCGTGTACAAAGTCCACTGATGACCGCAGTCGCGACACTAATACCACAATGTGCGCTGTTTTAAAAAACGATGTATCATTGGTCAACTTGAGGGCAAGTGTGTAAAGTCGCGTTAACACCCGACCCACTCTGGGCCACTGACTAAGCAAATTTGAAGCCCCTCCAAACCTTTCACTACCGAAAGCTGTCACAGCGCACAAGTGTGGTCAAGTGTGTTGCAACTGCAGCACTGTGGCAGCAGCAGCAGGTAAGGCAGGCTGTTTAGCAGGGGTGACGAAGCACGCCCCCACGGAGCTGCGGCCGTGTACAAACAAGCTGCTGCTGCTGCTGGCAGCTGACGTGACTCCGCGACATTTAGGCAACAATTATTGGTCGGAGAGTGGGCTGATGGTGCTGACATCCTCGGTAGCCAGCCTACCAGGGAGTGGATTAGCACATCTGCAGAACAGGTGAACCTGCCTACCGAGAGGATGATCGCGGACAGCAGCATGCGAAGAATACTTGCTGAATGAGGTGGCAGCAAATGCAGCTTACTTGGAAGTCTCTGCACTGACACCAGTAGTACCACAATATATGGACGAACGCCAGCAAAGCACCTTGGTGCTGCTTTTGTTGTGTTAGGGTTGAAAAGCACTGTGAAAAGAATGGCACCAACTCACCTGCATTGCGATGAAATCTTGGAGCTCGTCGTTGCGGTCTTCCTCGTCCCGCTGCAGCTCACTGAATCCCACCGCTGTCGCCCTGAATCGATGAAGCGCTTTTTCAGCCTCACGCATCAGGCGAGATGATATATCCGTCAAATCGTTCTTGACAGTCCGTTCGACGCGGTCCTCCAGCAGTGCATGATCGGACGATCAGCTCTCACCACCCACTGTGAAATGAACTGCAGCGTTTCTCCCAGGATCTCTTGAAGGGCCGTCAGCATTTCTAACGTGGGCTGCTCCTGCTGCTGCTGCTCTGCATCCGCTGACTGCTGCTGCTTCTGCTCGTCAAGTTGTTCAAGCTGCAAACTTGTTAGAGGCTCGCGCAGCAGCTTCTCTGTGCGTTCCGCTAATCGCTTGCACATGAAGCTGTTTACTGTCACTGTTTGGGATTCCTGGACGATGGAGCCCAAGCTGCGTATACAAGCGTCAACCAGACGTGGAGCGTCCATGCCACGTTTCGCTGATGTGTAGCGGTGTGCTTTATGAGTAAGCAAGTGTCGGCGCTCTTCTCTGATTTCTAAAGATGAGCCTTCTTCCGTTGAACTCTCTATGCTGCGGGTTTTTTTTATACGGCCGGAGGTCGATCATTTAGTATTGTTACCCCCACCCAAATTGCGTCTGCCCGACTCACGCGATGGATATATTCGGAACAGTTGCGACCTGCATTCATTTGGCGCACAGGGTGTACGACCAGTACCAACTGGTTGCGGCCAACAAAGCGACATGTAAGCGATTGGCCGAACGCGTCCACGCGCTTGTGGCACCGCTCGAAGGTTTGAAAAGGGCGTCAGGCAACGGCCCCAGCCCTTCCCTGAAGCGCATGAATCGCGCCTTGGAGGTTGCAGGTGATTATGTGGACAGGTGGATCTACAGCCTCAGAAGGGAGGGCAAGCTGCAGTGGTTAAAAACTGCGGCGAAGGCGAGCTTTGAAAAAGAGAAACTCATTGAGATCTACAAGGACCTGGATGAGGCCCGGGGCGACCTGCAGTTCGCCATGACATTCGCCCTGACCATCTCTACAGATGAATGGGTTTCAGATAAGAAGGAAGACTATCAGGAACTACAGGTGAGCACATGCAGTATGATTGCACGAAGCAAGGCTTCACTTCCACCTGCCCCTGTGACTGCATCATTTGTTCGGTCCCAGAGAAGCAAGCAGCATTACAGCCACGCAGCTCAAGTGTGTGTGTTACTTGTATTGCAAGGTTACAAGATTAGCTACTGTGCTTGCAGTTCATACAACTTCGCTGGTGCATATCAGCTATGCTTGAATAATAGGGGGTATGCCCAGAGTGTAAGGTATATATACATTATGATATGTCATATACATGCTTGTGATAAGAAAAGTTCTTGGATTATAGTGAGCCTCGTTGACGCTTTCTCCACCTGCTGAAGTGGCCTGCGGGTTCCATGACTGTGCCTTCAACTCCCATGTGTTGCAAGCAACATGAGGCGCCCGGCTGAAGCCCAGCTGATGATGAGAAGGTGCTTACATGGAGCTCCTGCCGCTGTTGCTACAGCTGAGCTACTCTACGTGACGGGCCTCTACTTGTCATTGATGCATCGCCTGTCGCTTTAGGTTGATTTCACCTTTTGTGCCAGTTCTGCAATTAGCTGCTGCCACCGAATCCCAAGCAAATGAAATTGCTGTGCGCGCAACGATGGTGTGTTGGATTGGCGTTACCTCATGTTCATGTTCTTTGCTTCTAAGTAATCAGGGCACTATACAGAAGATGATGGACGACAAGGACGCGAAGGACGAACAACGCTACCTTGCCTTAGCAGGCATGCTCTCCGATCTGCGCACAGCTGCCGCAGCATGCAGTACTGCTCATGATGTGTTTGGATTCACCGAAATCAACTACCTGAAAGACCTGCACTTCGAGCCGCATGGTGGGCTCATGGGAGCAGGGGGTTTTGGCGAGATCAAGGCCGCCAGCTACAATGGCGTTCCGGTATGTCCTGCGCCTGCATGCAAGTGCACAGAAACTTGTACGTGAGTGAGCTGCACGCGCTCATGTGCATGCAGGCTTTCTTGCAGTGCAGTAGATTACACACATGACTGAATCTTGCTATGTAAAGTAAAAACCGTAAACAAATGCTCTCATGGTACGCTTGCTGATGTTTGCCATGCGAAGTGAAAACGTACAACAACAAAAAACGCTCAAATGGTACACTTGCTAAATTGTGAAAATTCTTTCCGCACACAAACAGCAGCATACTTTGCTACTGGTCTGACTAAACATAGCCTACAAGGCCCCGTTTGCATGCAATGCGAGGGCACTTCTTATCATCGGAGGTGCATGATCGCACCAAAATGGTGCCAATATGGTGTTTTGCGCTTTTGGACTTTTTTATAGTATCAGTGTCAGTGCATCGTATTATTGTTGCTGACACATATTGCACACCTGGATATGCAGAAACAAATACAGTATAGTGCCTCATGGTCATTGTACGCACAAAGCTCTGTTGTCTCCCTGTTAGCGCCGCCAGCCATGCATTCCCCACTGGAGCCCTTATGCACAGGCTTGCATATTCTCCATATCCAAACAGGGGGATCATGCAATCATCAACAGGAATCTTGGCATCTGCGACTTTTTCCTAAACGCAAAGATTGCAGGGTGCCATGTGCTGTTGGAACACTCATACATGATGGGCAGGCCAACTTGCCTTTGCCGACACCTTCAAGTCCTAGCAAAGCATCTGAATGATTCAAATTCGCAAGCAGCTCGAAGAAGTGATGGAAATGTGCCAAGAGCTCTGGCAAAGTCTCCATGGTTGTCGACTCTGGCGCTGTTGATGTTGTAATCGTGGTAGCATCCACGCCACATCTCAGGCATTGGCAGCGCAGGACCCCAGCTAGCCAGAGGAGAACTTCGCTGTAGGTGCTTGTTGTATTACCTTTGCAGTCATGGCCCGTGTGGCTACAGTCACAATGGCGATCCACAAGCCAAGATGTTGAGTCCAGCAAGTGTTGTATGACCAATACCTGCTCGAGCAGCCATGAATGTGTGTGTCATGCTTGTCTCAGTAATGGCGATCTCGAAATGCGGAGTTTGACAATGCGTGGAGGGTACTGCCCATATGTACAGGGAGCCACAGTTCAAGTAACACTACAAATCTACCATCGACATTATTGCGTTGTCTTGCTGCGCATCATAATTGTGATTGTGGCACCCAGTGTGTTGCTGGCCGCTGCTGACAGGCTTGGCAGAAGCCAGAGCCGCGCCGATTGACTCTGCAGTGAAGATTCACTGCACGGTATCCTGGCACTCATAACTATATTGGCACATCCAGGGTGTTGACAGATCTTATTGGCAAACATGGTGTAATCGCAGCGTGGTGATAAGCACGCTGCGTTTGAGGCAAATAGGATGGCATTCAACAACAGTAATCATTTTGTCAGCAAGCATGCCGCTTATGTGTTCTTGTGTCGGTGCATCGGTGGCAGGGTTCATTATGGTCCTGGCAGCGGCCGATATTCGTGATAGGTTGCTAGTCCACAGCAAGGGGGATGTTTCAGCCAAATGGTATTTGTTGAAGTGATGTAATGAGCATTTCACTCAATTTTTTTATGTTGCCAGTTTACTCATTTGACAAAAGGTGGTATGGGCAGTGCAATTAACAATGCAGCTTGTAGTACGTGCAACGCTTGCACAACTGCTGAAGTCTCCTCATCGTCAACTTAATGCCATTGTTCGCTGTGGCTCACCATAGCGGTACTAGTAGATGTGTATATGTGTATATCTTCAGCCGTGGGAGGTCACTTTGTATCCCACGTGGCATGTACATGGAAACCTGCCAGTAGCCCATGGCAGCTCTTTACCAATACAGCGAGGAAAGCACCCAGACACGGAAGTTATCACAACCGGCAGCTGGCGCCTGTTGTTTTTCTCAGGCTATGGCTTGGTATGAACTTTGTGTCCTGATGCTGAATCTCACAACCTGATGTGCATCATATTATCATGTATCATCCAGTCATAATCGTTGACAACAAGTTTGTTTCGTCGCAGAGACGAAGTGAATGCGCATGTGTTAACATTGGCAGTGATACATATCATTTGACCACCCACAGCTGTGTTCTGACCTCCTCCCCCTTATATTGGCATTCCACAGGTGGCTATAAAAACATTCCGCAGCGACATCCGGGTCACGCATGAGGAGCTGGAGGAGATGAGAAACGAAGTCAAGATGCATGCAACCCTGACCTACCCACACATCGTTACGTTATGGGGAGCGTGCACGGTGCCTCCCACACTCTGCATCGTGATGGAGCGGGCAGAACACGGCAGCCTTTTTGACCAACTGCACGGACCCATCCCTGGCGGTGCATTCAAGGGCGATGATGCGGCGACGTGGGGGGTGAAGCTTGCGCTGCTTTTGGATGTCGCAGATGGCGTCGGTCACCTACACTCCAACGCCCATCTGCTGCACGGTGACCTCAAGTCACCAAATGTTCTGGTCTGCCTTATGTATGGCCAATGCGTTGCCAAGGTGAGCAATTGAGAAAATCCTTAATTGTGTTTGTTGACAGGGCTTCAGGCCACCTCAATCCAAAGTCTCTCGCATCCTGATCTGGAACACGGTCTGATTCAAGATGTGGTTATGCTGTATGCACTCACATATTTACCGTCCCTCACTGTTCGACCTTGCCGCCGGCACGACTGCAAGAAGCGGTGGGTCACTTTGATGGAACACCAATAACAATCAGCTCATATGGAGAACGTTCAAAACGCAGACTTGGCAGTCACGCAAACTCGGCAGTCATGCATATTTGTATATGTGCGTGTTATGTATTACGTACTCCATCATCATGTTATTGCATTGCGTACTCCAGAGATGGCGCGTAGTATCATCATGGAACAGGTCGCGCGTAGCGCGACAAAGAATTGATCAGTACGCGCACGAGTATTTGAAATATTTGTGAGAGTGGCTACGGGTACGAGTTAAGCTCGTGCTCTGTGAAACGGGTATGCGTATACTTGTTGAACGGGTTATTGGTGATCGAACAGTTTTTTTTGCCTGTTTGCATCAAGTTTTTGAGCTGTTGTACCAGATTTCTTGCAGCAATGTCCTAAGTCGTGTACCACAATATTGAATCTGCCCTGCGAACATTTTCTGTTGAGGCTGGTTAAGGCTCAAAAGCCATGCATGCTTCAACAGACACACAAATACAATTGGATGTACTTATTGAGATTTGAAGCATTTGGTAGTTGGCATGCACAATGTACGTGCAGCTTCCTAGCATACACATCGCTGTGGCAGCAGCTCTGGGCCAGCGCAGCGGGGCATTGAACTTGGAGTCGATGAAAAACGTATGCTCGCAATATATGCTTACTATGAAAGGCGAAGGCTACTTACGACCAAGACGCTGAGGTCTCGGCTATTTCAAACTGATGGATGACCTGGACTTATTGTCGGTGCTTGCTCGCAATCGCAGTGGCAATGCTCGCAGCTGTGTGTCAGAAAACTTTGGCCCAACCCAACTTCAAAGAGAATTTATTCTCGCGGAGCTCGCAGCGTGCGAAAGCAGGAATATGATGATAACTCGTACCACGAGTTATCAGCTGTGGACAAGTATAGTTTTACTCGTACGCGTGCCACGGGTGTACGCTCTATCTCTGACGTACTCCATCATCTTTCTTGTTGCATTACGTACTCGATCATCATTCACATCCATGCAGCTTGGTCGTGCGTTTCAATACCAAGTCCATTGTCATGATTTCTGCTCACCATGGAAGATCGTGTGTGCACATCTGCAGATCTGCGATTTCGGGCATTCCAAGCCTTACAGTATGACCGGTCAGACCGGTCAGCACACGCGCACATACAATTGGATGGCACCGGAGGCATTGCCCACGCCGCAGTACACCACGGCTGCAGACATCTACAGCCTAGGCATGATCATATACGAGATCGTCTTCGGCAAGGTACCCTTTGATGAATGCAGGAACCATGACGAACTTGTTGCATCTTTGGCGCGGCAGCAGCGTCCGGCGCAAGCAAACCCTCGAGAGTGGGCCAACACGCAGCGTACAGACACGCGGTTCTTCAGCAATGACGTTTTTAAGCTCATGATGCAGTGCTGGGCGGAAAGCATCTCTGAGCGCCCTAGCATTGATGACGTGTTGACGACATTGAGGTCCATTGCTGATGCCACGGACGCTGACCACAAACAAGGATGCCCCAAATGGAGAGCCCCAGGACCTACCCTGCTGTCGGCTGCTGCCGAAGGCAGCCCAGTGCACACTGCGCAAGCTGCACTGCTGACAGCTGCTGCTGAACGCAGCCCAGCACGCGCGATGCCACCCTCAGGCAGCCCACAATGTGTGGCGCAACCGATGATGGCGGCACATGCAGCCCCACCCTACGGCAGCTCACCGTGCGCGGCCAATAGCAGCTTACAGCCGATGGGGCAGGTGCTCCCAGGGCAAAAGCCCAAGAAGCTAAAGGGGCTTTTCTCCCAAGTGATAGCCAACAGGAAGCGGCGCCAACAGCTGCCGTAGGTCTTGTGTGTGTGCTGCATCTGGCGGATACGGTGTTGATTTCGTGTGGCGTTGTGCAGCGTGTGCACAAGCACGGCGCGCTAGGCTGGTCAGAGTTGCTGTTTTGCGCCGTCTTGTTTATTCCCCATCATATTTCGTCCGCCCCCGCACTGTCTGTTTTAATTGGGGGTGGCACAGAGCCCGCTGGGTCCTCGAGTTGCAGCTTTAGGTTTGGTACATTGTGTTCCGCTTGTCAAGATAAACACAGTCTTCTGCTTGTAGTCTTCTGCTCTGGTGCTCGCCTGCATCACCTGCCAGTAAGAGGTCCTGCTCACACCGTTTTTCATCCTTGGCAGCAACAGCACAGCAGCATGAAAGGTTTGTGCAGAGCCAGTCATCCACCGCATGCCAAGGGGACACAGCAGCCGGACACAGAGGTTCAGCTGAACCACTCGTTGTACAGGGATACAGAAACAGTGCCTACCCTGATAAACAAAGTTAATACCTGTTGAAGTTTATCCGAACACGCTACATTAGCATTTTCAAAGTACATGCTCTGTCTGGAGGTCTCGCTCATTTCTGTGACCTTGTAAGCAACAGCTTCCGGCACTACTACTTGGTGTCAACAGCACCTGATACTTCCCAAAACCTTGATGCTAACATCACTGGATGTGCATGCAACAACGCACGCTGTTGCCTCTAGTTGCCAAGTATACTTTCTATCTGTAGAGCTTGGCCTCTTGTGTGACCTTGTGGAAGTACAGCCACCAGCACCTGACTACATTCACATCATTTGGTGCTAGTACATGTTGTTCGCGCCCTCAGCGAGAATTAATTAAAAGTACATGTTGAAATAAAAAGTACATGTTGATTATTGTACCTTGCTCGCAGTCCTTTGATTTCATCACTCTCAGCTTCAGCAGCACAACTTGATGTTTAGCACTGAAACATGTGTGCTGTGCTGCGTATGTGCCTCAGCTGCCGTCGAGTATCATTTGCATGGTTGATGCTCATATATAGCACAAGGACGTAACATTTATTAGCTTCTATCAATATGAGTGTTCAGAATGCCAATGCATCAAGAAAACATGTTTCATCTGCCATCGGGTGTGCGCGTAAAGTTGAAATGAGTAGTAAAGGCATAATGCCACAACGGCGACCGAGACCGGTTGTTTTTTTTGTGTGCAGATCAGATTCTGCGGGAGGCTGTATGAAAACAATCCGCGTGTCATTTTCTGCGTGCTGCGCCCTCTGCTTCTGCGGTCACCAGAACATGATGCTGGGTGTAAGTACATGTGGGTATATCTGATCATTGATAGGTGTGCATGTGTCTTTTTGAGTAATGTCGTTCGTGTTGGTTCCACTGCAACATTTTGGCAGAGTGAGACATCTTGCCAAACTTGTCTTGGGATAGCTGTGATGGGCAGCGTGCAGGCGCGTGTGCTCATGCCACTCTGTAGTGCCCCATACTGTACGCGATGGCGATTAAGCCCCCCCCCCCCCCCTCTAGCACTTTTGGGGCGTCGTGTAATGCTAGGGGAGCCCGTCTTATACCACCATGTACCCCCCAGCTTAATAGCGTCTCCGGCATGACGAGATGCGTCTAATGCGCTGGTAAATGGGCATTGGGCGGGGTCCAGACACGCAACGCACCAAAGATTTCACGCCAGACAATGCCTAGATTTGGATTGTAGCAAAGGACCTGCTAGAACTGATCACTGTGTGCCCGCTGAGTGTCACCCATGGGTGCTTGGAATGTTCTCCTGCGATTTGCATGAGCTGTTACTGCGGTACATACATGCTGAACGCCTGCAGCATGCTGCTGCACATGGACAGCAGTGACACATGCAGTGCAAGAAGCCTGCGCAGATCGTGAGCACATATAGTGCCACTGCCATGCTGCCTCTTGCTATGCCTCTCTCTGAACACTACAAAGTTCCTCAAACTTCACTGGTTCAAGTACTTCTGAAAGAGAACTTCGACACGCGTGGTGTGTATACCAAGGCAAGGTGCCAGGACTTAGGTCCAAAATGCAACTCAGCTTATGATCGCATGAAGGATTGTCCACGGGCGTCTCACTTGATATTGTGAAGACTGGGGTGCGCCAGTCTCCTGTTATGTGTGTCGTGTGCGTGTAGCTGCTACTACTAGTTACAGGGGACCCAGCAGAACTAGCGTCATCCATATGGAATGCGGCTCGCAGCGCCAGGTAGTGCTGCCAGTCCAACAGCAGAAGATTCTTGTCAACATGCTGCCCCGCTTTGGTTTCTTGAACTCAAACCGACGATGGAACGTGTTTTGGTCAAATCGCAGCGCAGCAATTATGTACAGAGACACCATGATTGAGCCCGACGTCTCAAACCAGCCCCATGTGATATCAAAGTCAACCAGCCCAGCCTCCTCGATGGCCTCTATCATGCCTTTATAGGCTAGATTGTCGTATGTAGACATACGGTATTGGGTGGCTGCCACAAAGCACATACTCAACAGAAATGCCGCGAAGGCACTAGGAATTGGCAGACTTGTGTTGGTTATGCACACGTAGTACTTCTTAGTACCTTCAGGAATCCATACCACTTCATCAAGTAGTCGCTGTGATGGCGATGGTGCTGGAGTAGTCTGTGTACTTGATAGCGTATCGGTCGCAGTTACTGGAGCTGGTTGACAATGTGCACTTGAGCTTGAAGTGGCGAGGCTATTGCTTGACACGCTGGTGAACGCGTGGTAGAATTCCGGAGTAGCAGGAACAGGGCTGGAGAAATCGCAGCTCATATGCCCAAGCTCCTTTTTGCTTTTTGCGATGCTGGCTACAATCGTTGCATCCCGGAACATCACGACAAAAGCCGTGATGGTGAAGGCACCCAAAATCCTGTGACAGAAAAATATGCAAACAGAATCTGATGCAAGTTATTTTCAAAATATGGTGAAGTCGATGCAAGCACGCTTCAAGCTATCATTGGCCACTTAATAAGTCTTAATCATGGGGACACTGATAGTGAGCAGCTCATCCTGCTGAAGCTTTCAGAGGGAAGGTTAACGAACGTGATCATACATTTTTATCAGACATGGATTGTGTCAGCAGCAAATGATGTCAAACAGTGAACAGGGACCACAAAGAGGGGGCCCCGGCACTGCAGGTACAGCTTGCTTCTGTCTTGAAGTCTCAGTCAGACCGAGGTAAAGGAAAATCATACTATGATTTTTCCTGCTAAAAGCCTAATAGTATTAGGCTTTCAGCATCTAATCGATGCTAGTCTTGACGGTGCTTTGCGTGAATTTTACGCAGCCGACGGCGTGTGTTGGTCCATGCATAATTGCTTCTGTAGTACAGAACCAGATTCAGATTCCAAATTGGCGCAATGCAACCAAGGTAAAGCGAGGCATAAAAACAATCCACAAGAAATCTTAAAGTGAAGAAAACCAAAGGCTGTGTTACAGTACTCCACATGCAGGCTTTGTTGACGTACGTACCGGTAAAGTACTTCTTGTCATTGGAGGCACTAACAGTACGGCTGTGGTATAAGCAAGCATCTTTGAAACTGTTTGACAGCAACAATGTCATGCAGACAATGGAGCCTTGATCTCATGTTGACTAAGTCTTGACAAAATGTTACTTCCGAGCGTACACACTGTGGCAAGTCCTGCATTGCGCGACCAAACACTGACAGTCTGAGAGAACCAGTGTCAAGGGTACTGTCACAGTGGCGAAAATTACTCACAGTAGTCGAACAACGCTGTTTCCTTGGTACAATCCGGATTCCTTGTGCTGCTCTAACTTCACCAATGAGCTAAACTTCAGCCTGCCAGCCGGCACCGAGGGAGTGGTCAGGATGTCCATGACTGCGCACAGCCCAATGGTGACTGCTGCCACCACCACAAAGATGGTAACATCTGTGGTGGACAAGCAAACGTATACAGTGTCAAACGCCGAGTTATGGATCATCATGGTGCTACGTTTGCTTGCATCACTGCCAGTGATGGCATATTATCTGGACTGACAATTACGCTCATGCGGCATATTATTGTATTATTATTTTTTTAGCAACTTTGACATCATGGACACAACTAGCCTACTATGCGGCGCACCGCCAGGGCGGTGCGCGCTGATTTGCAAACAATGTCATGCCAAACTGTTAAGGCATGTGGTGTGAAATATTGCACGACCTGAGAGCAGAGCGATGCGTGGATGCACGCAGCCTGAGGCAGCAGGAAGCTGCTAGGTGAGTGGCATGACCGGAGAATCATTGTACCTTCATCACTGATTACAGCGGCGAAGCCCTTGATGTTCGCTGCAGCCATGCCTGCTGTTATAAGCAGGAACGCCGAGCCGTACGAGCTGATATTGTCTCGAAGCATCCACATGCCAAGCGGCATCCCGGTAAGAGTCTCCCACCAGGAAAATTTTTGCTCCGCGTGCATTGCCATGCTACTGCTCCGCTGGTTATGAACGTCCAGCACCAGTAGCACCACCTTAATGCAATAGCGAGGGCTTTGGGGTGTGCCACGTTGAATGAAGGACACTGTGACTGCGAATTGCTTTGTGGAGATTTCCTGGAGATCTCCTCACCTATCCAGTGCTTGCTTCAAGCTAGAGACATATATCGTCTCGTCTCGGTCGAGACCGAGACGCCGGAACCTCTTCGAGACGAGACACGAGACGTCTCGAACTTTTGACCCTTCCGAATCATGCTCAAACCACATGCGCAGGCTTCAAGGATGCTAGGGGCATACTCTGAAAAAGAATGGAAGCAAAATGACATTGTTTTGACGCTCAAACACACTCAGCACACACAGGCCCTTGTTGCCCCTCCCGGTAGGGCCTGGCACAATACCTGCAGGTCCTTTCGAAGGAAATAGGCAACTTTTTGACCCAGAAAAGGAAGAAAAGGAATTGCTCACAAGCAACCGCAATCGGCTCGAGAAGCGTTCACGGATTGTGCAATCGCCTTGCCTGTCCACAGGCATCCATTTCCGAGCAGAACAGTTGCCCTACACGATGTTAGTCTCACTTCAACATGATGATGTTGAAGTACACTCACACGTTTGTGATTGTGCTTACACACCTTGGCGCAGCAGCATGGAGGCTGCTGCTGCTGTTGCTGGTGCGATGCTGCTTAGTGATAGAGACTCTGAGGGCGAGGAGCCACCCATTGTACTCCCAGCAGCAGCACCTGCTGACACACCAGCTGCTGCTGCTGCTGTGGTTAAGCGCAAGAAGAAAAAGGGCATCATTGACTTCTTCAAACTGGGTGGCATACCTGGCAAGGCGCCTAGGCCAATCGACAGAAGTGGCGCAGCACCCACCACTGGTACCAATAAAGGGCTCACGATTCAGCAGCGGATGCAGTCACCATCCAAATCCGCGAGAGCTAGAACTCGAAAGATCGCCACAAACACAGCCAAGTGAGTACGTTTCCACATTGTTTTGCATCAGTGAACCACTTGCTTCAATGAAACTCAGTCTGACATGTACTCTCCGTCTATTTGCCTTTTGCAGAAACACAGCTGCTGCCCCCAAGGTGCCTTCTCCTGCAACTGCTGCTTTCGCCAGCTCCAACGACGCCGAGGACGCTGAATGCGGGAGCTCCTCAGACTGTGAAGTACTACCTTCCTGCGCCAAGCAGAACAAGCCCCCTATAGGCGCCAGATCGGGCAGACGGCGTCCTACTGTCAACGACAGCAATGTGGCTAGGCGTATCAAGGAGCACCCTGGCGACTTTCGCAAGGAGGAGGGACGCCTGTTCTGCATTATCTGCGTCACCGAATGTGCGGAAGAGAAGACGGCCGTCAACAGGCATGTGAAATCCTCAAAGCACGTCACTCGCAAGGCGGCACTGGAGCACTGGGCGATAGCAACTAAGGAGCGCATCAAGACCTTGCGGCAGCACTTCAACGCCAGCCAAGCCAAGGGCAGCAGCCTGTCGGACATGGAAAGCGTGTACCGTCTGGAAACTCTACGCATGCTCATGATCAGTGGCATTCCCATCAGCAAGCTTGATGGACCACTGCGCCTTGCGCTGGAGCACAACAACTACAGCCTCACCGACTCCAGCCACATGCGGGAGCTTATCATTGTGGTGGCCGGCGAGGAGATGAAGGCTCTTTGCGAGGAGCTGGCGGGGCAGCACATTGCCGTCATCTTTGATGGGACCACGGACCATGCGGAGGTGCTTGCAGTCGTTGCCAGGTATTGAATGTTGACCACATTGAGATTACAACAAGTGCTGTTGTGGCAAGTATACTTTGCTGTGGTCACAATGTCAATTTTATGTACATAGTTCTATGATCGCAGATACTGACGGAAGGTAATTATGTCAAATGTGTTTCAGGTTTGTGGATGCCGACATGGTCATCCAGCAGCGCCTGGTGCACCTTGGCCATTATGTTGCATCCTTCAACAACAAGGAGCTGGCGAGGGTCGTCTACAAATTGCTGACGCACACACTAGCAGTGCAGGACGAGCATGTGCTGCAGGGTTAACTAGACAGAGCTGAGGCAGGACTATGCGCAGTGGACACACTGCAGACCCTGTTCCCACATGCAGCAGCAGGGTCCTGCCTGTCGCACACGCTTGACCACTGCGGCGAGCACGTTCTGCTTCCCACAGCCAGGAGATTTTTCAACTCACTCAATGGCCTCATGTCCACTAGCCTACAGGCGCAAACAGCCTGGAAGACATTGACGGGCAAGACTTTTGGCAGCAAATCAAAGACCAGGTAGGTGTTTGGTGTTGCCAGCTAAGCCCTGATATTGCATTAGATCATGTACTGAGGTGCAGCAACATCAAAATGTCCTGTGTATGCGCAGCAGTAGCTGGGGTTCATCACGATTGCTGATGGCCAATGCAATCATTAGATCGAGCGGTGGGCTTGCAGTTGACTGTGTCCACTTCCACCATGCTGCATGCCGTCAGGAATGATCACCGTAGCATCATGGTCAGCTAGTCTAGCTATTCTGCAACAGCGTCTGTGCGTGGCCAATATTGCGGTACATGTATCCTTGCAATGGTTTGTCTTATGTGCTGTCGTGCAGGTGGTGGTCAGAGTTTGAGCTGCTGGCAAACATTCTGACGGTGGAGGAGACCAGCCAAAGCGACAGCAAGGGCAGCATGCTGTCTGCTTTGTTGAGGACGGAGAAGCTGCAGGTGTCTGAGTACATCAAAAGCATGCAGGCTCAGTGGAGGTTTGCGCCCACCAGATGTGCTATCATGTTTGAGCTCACTTGCCTGGTAGCAGCGGCTACGCCCTTTGTGCAGGCGACCTACCAGCTAGAGGGCGACGGGCCGCTCTTTATGGTAGCACATGATGTCATAGAGCGGCTGTCGAGCATCCGCACGGACCTGCTTCCAGACATGGACTTCCCTGCTGTGCAGATGCTGGCTGCCAAGCATTCCAGGCTCATTGCCAGGACTGGCAGCAACATCAACAAGAACCCTCCGACGGCTGCTGCACAGGTTCGTTTCGTTGGCTTCATATGAGGCATGCGTGTTGCTGTTGCCACCACATCAAGTCGTACACATTTGTTTGCTTTTACCTCCTTGTCATTGTCTTGTTGCAGGAGTGGAGTGCAACAGGTTGCCTCTCCAACGCGCTCCTGATGCTGCAGCAGCCGTGGCTACAGATGCGGCAATGGTGCCAGCGGCTGCTGGCGCGCCACTGGCAATAGCTTTGCAGGTAACATGGAACTACTGGTACTGTATTGTGATGCTGCCATGCAAAATAATTTTGACCACCCCACATTGTTAGCTACCGCAATCATTGATGCATGCTAGTGACATCTAGACGATGCAATGCTAAGCTTGTGCACCATGTACTGTGGGTCCATCCCGCTGACTTCCTTGGCATCATGCATAGTTGGGCTGTATATATTTGCATGTGTCAGATAAGTTGCTGAAGCAACTCACACTTACACCTTGCCCTTCTTCTGCACCTGGTCTCGCGGTGCAGGGTGCCACTGCAAACGAGAGTGAGCAAGCTACTGTGGAGCGTGCATGGCTAGAGTATGGCAAGTACCTTGTGTGGGGGTCCTTTGCGTAATTTCAGTCTAGGATCAAGGAGACACTACAGCACCATCTGCTGTTGTACAAGGCTGCTCGCCTATGCCACCCTTTGCGCATGGCTGGTTTGCGGTTCAGTGCAAACACCATTTGTGCAACATTGACAGACAGCGCATTGCTACAATTTGCTCCTTTCCTTAAGGAAGTGGACGTTGACCAGCTGATAAGCGAGCTGCCTGCATACACGGCGGCGTCAGCTGACTTACACGACGCAGACCCTGCCTTCACTATTGATGACATCATGCCGTTCTGGAGGACGCAGAAAGAGGGCGGACACCTCAAAATGTGGGTGACATTTGCTCGTTTGATCGCCACGATCCAGCCGGCCTCGGCTGCAGCTGAGAGGGTGTTCTCCATTATGAGCAACAGCTTTGGAGACAAGCAGACGAGCGCCTTGGAGGATTATGTCAGCTCCTCTTGTCAGTTGCAGTTCAACAAGCGGATCAATTAATGCGGTTCATCAAGCGGATCAATCGTTTGTGGGTGTTTGAACACATTTGATCAGCCAGGGCCTCTGTGTGTGCGCACCATTTCAATAGCACTTTGTGCTCCGCAATGTGGTGCCATTGCCGCCTTTGTTCTCCTGGTGCATGCTTTTTCTTTCCATTATGTGATGACATACCTGTCCTCCTGTACTGCTACGCTTCATGTGTGCTGCCTTGATATTTCGTCTGCTCTATGCCATATATAGGCTCTGCGTCCTTGGTTGTATATGTCCATGTGCTCAATGCGTTTGTTGCAAGCCAATTGCCCTACATGATGCACCACAATATGTTCATGTGTCTTGCGGCACCCTCAGAGTAGCCCCTCCCGCATGTGCTGTTGCAGTAGCAGGTCAGCAGTGCAATGTCTAGGGTGGTTTTACGCCCAATTACAGAAAAGGAAAAAAGGATAAAAAAAAGGAAATAGGCAGATTTTTGGGAGGATGAATAAAAGGAAATAGGCACATTTAAATCAGGTTTTGTGCCAGGCCCTACCTCCCGGGGCCTCCCCCCCCAAGCTTGTGAGATGTGCGTCACTTGAAGTTGAGTCTCAAAGCACACTGCCATTCTTCACCTTCATAACCTTGTTGACGAGTCGCGGCCCACGCGAGACTGCGTGTGTGTGCAGAGCACCCGTCGCGAACCTATGTGTCTCGAGCAGTCTCGAGTCGAGACTGATGGCGAGACAGTATCGAAGTCTCGAGGCCGCTTCGATCGAGATTTCGAGACGCTCGAGACATCGAGACTCACGAGACGTCCCGCGACGATATATGTCTCTAGCGACTTTGCGCTACTCATCTTACCACTACATGCAGTAAAATTCCACCAGGCGTTTCGTTTCGTTTCGAGCCTGTCAGCAGCATCAGGAGTCCGTCACAAAAATCAGAGGTCTGTTGCCCCGCCGCAACGTTCTTCAGGGGTGGCTATCGCCATTACACCGACGCTTTTTTCGCTGTTGAGCTCCGTTGAGCCCCGTGTGTGTAGTGGAGGACCGGCTGTGTGCGCATGACTTACGGCTTCATATGATTCTCGCACTTATCGTAAGCCAGTGCCTGCAAGAATCATTCGAGCATACCACAACCTGGTGCTGTGGGGAAGAGCAAAGAAGCAGCAGCACCCTGCGGAGCTCAACTCCTTCGTGGCAATGTGTCGACGCCGTGAGCACTGGCTGCAAGCAAACTTGGCAGGATTTCATGCAGCACGAGAAGGGCATGCTCCCTGGCCTCGATTTGCGAGTGGCGCTGTGCGCCCAGGTGGTCAATGCAACGCATTTCGACCTGTACGATTGTCGTACAGGTACAGCGCGAGAAATCATTCATGGCCAAAGTTCGACAGGGACTTCAACAGGACATAAGCACTTCGACTTCCAGCTTATGGATGGACTTTGTGGAGCGTACGACCAAAGTGCCAAGGATAGCCTCATGCTCTCTGCTCCAATCCTCGAGAGAGTGCACCAGGTCCTGCTTCACACCTTCGAAAGTATCGTGACGATCGAACTGCTGGACGAGGTCTAACCTTCGTTGCTTGTTTACTTGCTGCATACTACAAATCAAATATTGTCGGTGTGAGAAAGGGACACTATGCATCATGTACAGTGACACACACATTGGCAAATTGAGTACGTACAGCATGGTTGTGTACCACATGCTTTTTCAAAGATTGACACAGCAGATTGCCGCAACACACTATAATACTATGCACATGCTTTGTAATCAAAAGCACAGTGACTGTATGGCACGATCTATTGATATCCTGGGTTCAAAGCATGCCATTGGTGTTCACAAAACTGTGAAGCATCATGTACGCATCATGGCCAACTGCTGCAGCGACTGCTATCGGTAATACTTAGGGTTGGCAACACCGTATTCCGTAGATACACCGTATATCCGTATATACGCCGTATCTACGCCGTATGTCAATTTCTGGCGCGCCAAAATTCGTATTTTGCCGTATTTCCTTCTTTCAAGTCACACAGAGCAGTGCAGCATGGCGGATGCCGCCGATCCTGGCCCCGACCTGGCCAAGCAGGCCAGAGCATTGTATCAAAAGCGTTGTGATCAAAAGCGCCAAGGTCAGGCGGGCTGGTGGGGGTCATTCAGTGTCGAGCTGGACTCAGTGAAGCACGAGGTGCGGCTTGTTTGCCTTCGTTGTTCAGCCAAGCTAGGTGCCAGCAACCCTTCGCGCGCAGCAAACGACCATCTTAAGAGCAAGGCATGCCTCAGAGCGACTGCTGCCAGTGCAGCAGCTGTTGCTGCTGCCGAAGCAGCAGCCGCTGCTGCTGCTGCTGCTGGCGATGGCGAGGAGGAAGTAGAGGTGACTGGCACTAAACGCCACCGCGGTGCTGCTGGCATCACACCTTACATGGCTACATCAGGCCAGATAACTCAAGCACGGAACAGCCTTGCCCGCTTCTTCTACAAGTCCGGGGTGGCGTTCCACCTGATTGAGCAGGAGGACTTGGTTGCAGCATTCGCTGCCCTTGGCGCCGACCTGCCTAACCGCAAAGCCTTGGCCGGGACAATGCTGAACAAGGAGCACGACCGCGTCAGCCGCGACGTCTGGGAAGCGATCGATGCCTTGCACCTCGTCCAGCTTGCCAGCGATGGGTGGAGGCGCAAGCATTGCGGAGACGGCACTCCGCTGGTTAACCTTTGCGCACTGTTGCCAAAGGGCGGTTCCTACTTCGTGACAACGGAGCCAGCGCGAGGCGTTTGCAAGAATGCGGAGTGGATCGAGGAGCTGCACATGCGGTGGGCGAAGAAGGTCACCAGGGGGAACCTGGACAGGCTGCTGGGAATGGTCATGGACAATACCAAGGTACGTGCTGCTGTAGAAGCTGCTACGGTGTGTGAAAGTTTTTTGCCAGTGCGTCATTTGCATGCAATGACAGCAATATATGCTACAATAAGTCCAGCAGTGCATGCAATGCAGCATATCATTGTAATAAATTGAATGGAAGCAAGTCAACCAGCTCCCCACGCTTGCGCGCTTATCCAGATGCTCCCTTTCTTCGCTTGACACGTGGTTAGTAGCACAGCTCACACAGGAATTGATAGTATGCTGGCAAATGCACATGTTGTGGCCATAAAAACTGGAGCAAATCTTGGTACATGCCTGCAGTGCCTCATGATGTTTTCCATCACCTGCAATAACTTTGCAGGCAAATCGTAAGGCGCTGGACCTGATGAAGCAGAAGCACCCGACTTGGCTGCTTCTGGGGTGCCAGGCTCACGCACTGGCCCTTCTCATCAAGGATCTACACGGCGAGAAGAATGCGCGATGCGACTGGTCCAAGAAAGCGTACGGCAAAGCGCTGATGATGTCCAACACCATCAACGGCTCAGAGACCATACACAGCGCCCTGCGTGAGCAGCAGAAGTTCAAGTACGGCAAAGTCAAGGCCGTCCGCTCTCACTGCCCCACGCGCTTCGCCATCCTGCACTTCATCTGCTCCGACTTGCTCGACTCCGAGGAGGCCATCAAGCTGATGGTTGGCGACCGCAGCTGGGGTAAAGTGTCTGAGGGCACCACACATGCGGCAGCGTTTACGACTGCAGCCACAGTAGAGCCAGCACGGGGGCGGGCGGCAGCATACTACTTTTTCGATGAGGCAGCAGCGCTGAAGAAGCTAGTGCAGCCTGTGTCTGATGCCATTCACCAGGTTGAGAGCGACAAGCCGCTGTTGAGTCAGATGCTGCCGATCTGGAAGCAGCTGTTGCAGCATGCGGCAGACTTCGATGACCACATTGACAATGTCGAGCGCTCCCCTGTGCTGCCACTATTTGAGCGGCGCTACAACACTCACTTCGACAAGTCGTGGCCTGCAGCATATGTGCTTGACCCTGTCTACGCCTATAAGGTTGATGGGGAGTGGTTTCTGCCTTTCAGTAAACTCAGCAGGCTAGAGAGCAAGGGTGCGCAAGAGTGCTTTCTGGAGCTGGGGGGAGGGGAGCATGCAGAGGCTGTTGAGGCTGAGCTTGTCAAGTTGCAGCTTGCACCCCTTCCCGAGCCCATGTGGGCTGCGTTGCCTACGTTGACCAAGCGTACATCGCTGCCTAAGGGCAAGGTTGAGCTCGCTGACAGCAGCATGCGCCGCGGCTGGTGGCAGACCTATGGTCGCGAGCATTTTCCTCATTTGTCGCGGGTGGCAGTGCGCCTGCTGTCGTTCCACGTGACTGCATGTGCAACCGAGCGCAACTGGTCCCTGTGGGGCAATGTGTACCCTAAGTGCCGCAGCAGGCTTGCACTTGAGCGTGGTGAGAAGCTAGTGTTCATTAAAGGCAATGATAAGGCTGCTGAGCGCAAGACAGATGAGGAAGTCATGCTTACAGTGATGGAGGCGGCGGAGGAAGAGGTTGTCAACATGTAACATGCAGATGGGGGGATGAAGGACTAGGGCAATATCTACACTAGGCTAATTACGCACATACATGATGTTATTTTCAAGTGTGTTTGCTTGTATTTATGTTTTACAAGTGTCTGGTTTAGCTGCTTCACTTTTGAAGTTGAAGTTGAAGTTTAAACGCCTGTACTGGTGATATGCGTTTGTCAGATACGGTTTAGAAATACGTATATACGGAAAATACGGCAAAATACGGTATTTTATCAGTATATGGTTTTCAGAAATACGGATTTTGCCAACCCTACAAAGAGGACGTGACTGAAGTCGACCGGTGTACTGGAATGTTGTGCCCAGAGCTGTGCGCGGAAAGGTGAAGTGCTTGACCCATGCTTATACGATTATCATAGTTGACAAGTCTGTGACTGAAGTCACATGCACTGCGTGCATGCGCCGCGTCTGCACTGAACATGCACTGCACGTTTCTCAGACTGACAGATTGTTGCAGCCTGCGCAAGCATGGTCTTGTCCTTGCCTGTAGCAACATGGCCATCGCATTCGTCGTGCAGCGCTGAGCGGGCTGCAGTGGCACAGCGCACACGCTGGTTGCGGTCCCCAGCGGCTGCAGGAACTTGAGCAAGGAGGGTGCTGCATGGCTAGCGCGCTAACAAAGCATGCCATCATCATGCCATCATAGTAGCATCCGCTCCGCCCGTCCGCCACCCTGAAAGCCAAAAGCAACCGAGGACCTTGTCCAGTAGTAAAGTCTCCACGGCAGAAGTCACTGTGGTATTGAAGTTGGGTTATGTCATGTTGTAGCCGTATGTCAGGGGCATCTGCTGACTACTCACTTGTTGAAGTTGATATTGATCCTGATCAAGGTGGGTGTCTTGACTGACCTCACTATAGCATAGGTGCTCGGTTGCTTTTTGGCTTTCAGGGTCGCGGATGAGAGGAGTGGATCCCATTGGGACACAATAGAAGTGAACGCAGGGCTGCAAGCCTGAACTGGCCAGGTTGCCGCAGCAACGCTTGGAGCGCTGCGCCGCCGGGTTGCATTGCACACTCAGTCTGGGGATTGAATTTACTAAAACGGGACTTGAATTGGGAAAACGGGACCCAGCATCAAACCACTTTGGCGAAGTCTGGTTGCGTTCGCCGCTCAATTTCAACATGTTGTTGAGGTTATTAGGTGAAGTGACCAGTGTTGAAGTTGTTTTGGGTTCCGTGATGAGCACTGAGCACTTTCAAACTTCAATTTAGAGTTGAACTTCTGTACTTAGCCAAAGTTCACAATTGAGGTTAATGTCCAAGTCCAAGTTCGACATGGTATATCTCAAGATCCTGACCGTAAAAAAAAAATCTTTCTTCTAATTATTTATTTCTAGGCATGACTATTACACTCACATCATCACAACTGAGGAAAGTCCAATTCCAGAGTTCACCCCTGTGGGTCCCGTTTTGAATTCAAGTCCCGTTTTAGGCAATTCAAACCTTCTGGCAGCTCATGGTCGCGCGAGGCATCTTGCAAATTATTTTGTTGTGCAAGCCACGACAGATCCATGGCCGAAGAGACGATAGCAAAAGCGCGAGACCTGAGCGGCGACAGGCCATCTGCCGACCCGGAGCAGCAGCGCAGAGACTTCACGCTGGCCCGATTCAAATTCCGGGACCTCGCCGACATTGAAGCTCGTTTTCCATTCGACGGACTGCAGATCGAGGACGGCATCCCCCTGTACAGGGGTAGAGTCGTCGTGGAACAGCCATTGGTTTTCGATGTGCTGGAGCGAGAATTCGCCGCCATGCCAGCATCGCTGGGGCGCCAACGGCTGCTGTCGTACATGCGCACAAAATTCTGGGGGATCAGCGCGTCGCAGGTAGCTCGGTTTTTGGCGACGCATCAAGTGCACCAGGAATATCGACACCGCAAGCGAACTCAAAAGGCCAAGCCGTCCGTCTCCACGGGCCCATTCAAGGTGTTTGTATGTGACCTGACCCAGATCGACCGTGCCGGGCAGGCCAAGTTCTTGCTGGTGGTTGCAGACATGTTCACAAAGGTAATTTACGCGAGGGCACTGGCCCGCAAATCGGGACCTCTCGTGGCCGCTGCCATGGATTCGATACTCTCTTCATTACCAGCTGGTGTGCGTGTAGGCGCCATTCGCAGCGACAATGGTAAAGAACTAACAGGGCGAGAATTCACAGCAGTGCGTGGAAGGTTCGGGCACATCAAGCAGATTCTCTCCACTGCAGCTGAGCGAACCCGTTGAGCAACGGGCTGGCCGAGGTCTCCAACAAAACGATCGTCACCATGCTTTTCTCCATCCTAGACAACAAACAGATATCAGTGCAGCAAGCGCTGAACGCAGTCTTGAGGGTGTACAACAGCAGCGTCCACAGCGCCACTGGCAAGAGACCGCGAGACCTCGCCGACACATCTTGTCCCGCGTCAGTACTAGCTGCAGTGCGAGAACGCCTGCGACGGCTGGCCGCAGGGAGAGACGTAAATCGCAGGTTCAACCCGAAGCTGGAGCCACTCAGTACTGTGCGTGTAGACAGAGTGGCGCTCGACAACACCAAGAAGGCGCTGAAAAAAATAGGGCAGTTCAAATCTAGTCACGAAGCTGTGTTTTCGAGGGAAATCTATACGGTGAAGCAGGAGCGCCGGGATGGCCTTGTGGAGTTACACGAGTTTCCGCACAAGTTGTGGCTACGGGGCGATCTTCTGAAAGTGACATTGGTGGCGGACCGACAAAAGTACGTGACGGAGTGGCAAGGCAACAACGAGTGGGTGATGAAGGTAGCGGCCCGCAGGGCGTCGGTGACCTAGGACACGGCGTGCACGCACGGCAGCCGACACATGTTCAAACGACAATACAGCAAGCACGCCGGATATGCCCTGCGAGACCATTGACGACGATCCCTTGCCGGTGCCGCTCCAGAGCGACAAGGGTTTGACAACGGCAAGATGCTGCAGGTGACAGACCACCCAGTGGGCACACCCAATAGAGCAAGCAAACCATTCCTTTCAATGTTTGAGCGCGATTGGAAATTGGCGCATGTGTGTTGGTAGCTTATAAGCTGTGCCATTGTAGCGCTTCGAGCGCAGTGTACCACACACTGATCGTGCGTCTGTGTGCCTGGCCCCCGGCTGAGTCGGCAGTGGAGAGCCAATGGCACTGCCTGCAGTACTTGGCGCTACCTATCGGGCCGCGCGCCAATGCCTACCATGCGCTGAATGCACGCAGCTCCCGGGCGGCGCTGGGCAGCGCTGAATGCACGCAGCTCCCGGGCGGCGCTGGGCACAGACTTGATCTGATGCTGAGCAGCAACTAGCGCCTGCACTGCCGTACAAATTCCTTCTGTCTGTGGCGGACTCCCACTCGGAGCCTCCACGGTGTCCCGGCGGTCAGTGAGGGTCCATACTGCGTGACCAGCCCCTGCCCGTCTGGATGTCCCTGGTGGCCACAAAGGTGCTCTTGAGGCCGTAGTAGTGGCATGATGGACTCCTCCGTCTCGATGTTCTGAACACCATCACGCCCACCAAAGGTGGCACTGCCCCCCTTGAGGGCCTGGGAATGGTGCGAGTGGCAACCACATCCTACACTCAGCCATCTCGCTCGCCGCCAGCACCGCCAGGGTGGTGGTTCAGGGTCACCTCTGTATGTGCTGCCGCTGCTACTGTCTCCACTTCCCCCTCCTGTTGATGCCTGCCGCTACTGCCACCAGAGCGCTGGCCTGCCACCCGGCCTGCCCCTGCTGTGTGCGCCCAGGTGGTCAATGCGACGCATTTCGACCTGTACGACAATTGTCGTACAGGTCGAAATGCGTCGCATTGACCACCTGGGCGCACACTGTCGATTGACGTACAGGTCGAAATGCGTCGCATTGACCACCTGGGCGCACACTGTCAGCTGCTGCTGCTGCAGGGCTTGATGCTGCTGCGTTTGCTGTGCGGGTCAGGCCATTCGGAGCCTGTAGACTAAGTGTAGCTTGCATTCTAACCTGGCTGCCAGCTTGCTCACCGTCATTGCGAGCTGATTCTGCCCAGGCCTCCTGAGGTCCTTGTAACTTTACGCGGACCCAGCACTCTTTAGCGGTGTGCAGGCACACATTATCCTCTGCACGCGGCCGCACTCAGTTTGGCGAAGCAGAATGCGCAGCTGCTCCGCGATATCGCCTTGGTGATGGACGCGCACAACAATTCACCCCAGCTCGCAGTGCTGACGGGCGTCGACTGCTGGCGCAGTTCTGCAGCTTGTGATGGCATGGCCTGTTGGAGTCTCAAGTACGCGTAGCGCGCTCTCAAAGTGGACGCAAGGCCAGGGTGCGTAAACATCGTGACGGCAGCAGCCGTGCGCACACAGCGCTGCGCGATGCCTCGGCGTTTGGATGTCTCATGCTCTGTAGCACCTAGCAGTCGCCAGCTGTGATGCACTCGCGCCGGAGCAGCGTCACCGCCATGGCAGACGAGTACCAGGGAGCATGGTGAGCGTCGCACGCAGTATAACTCAGCGCGATCGGGGCTGAGGTAGAGTGTGGGCATTGCTCGCATGAGCGGCTTTAGCACGCGCGCGCCACTCATGGTTGGAGTGCTGTAGCGCATCAAACCTTTACCAGTTGCAGTTGCAGGAGCAGGCGGGAGCACGTTCTTGCGTGCGAAGGTACTCGGTCACTAGACTGAGGTGCAGGAAAATTTCAAGGCAGACAGAAACACAAGGCTTAGCGTAGGGTGCAAAAGCGGCGAAGAATGGTGAGTTTGAGCTAGTGAGGTTTGTGCACAAACCTTACTAGCTCATTGGGCTCAGACCTACCAATAGGGTTTGAAGTTCATATATAGAGTGTCTTGTTTGTTCTGGAGTGATCAGTCACCAGTCATACCCCTGGTGAACCTGAGTGCTATAAACCTGCTGGGATGGTCTCTGCATTTTGTTCAAAGTATGCAGAAACCTATGTAGCTCATTGTGGAACTTCAAACCCTGTATGAATCACTGTGACAGCTCTCACAGCCTTCACAGGCACCATCATGGCTCACACGCGTCAAGGTTAAAGCAGAAGTGCCCCAAGAGCAAGCTCTCACAAAGCTGGTTGCACAATGCAGCTGTGGATACTGAACAGATACTGCGAACTATGGGCAGCCCGAAACCTCAGAACACTGTGAGCACTGTGGGAACAAGGGGTTGCTGATGTGAGACAGCCACTGAAGCAGGAGCCCATGATGCAGTCTGCCGCGCAGCAAGCATGTTGTGAACTATGGTTTAGATAGCTGTGAAGAGAACCCCGTGGAACCTGTGAACACTGTGCACCCTCGATCAGGTATGCCCCAGAAGGCTATGGACGATCAGAGGTCGAAGTCACAACTGTTACATGCTCACACTGTTCGCACACTTCACTCTCACAGCTCACAGGTCCTCGCCCGGCAGCAGTCGAACAGTGACGACTCACAGCTGTCATCGTTCACACTGTTCACAGACTTCCAGCTTCGTTCTCGCGTGGCAGCAGGACAGTGCTCGATTCATAGCTGTCACAGTTCACAGCTACTGCGCGGCAGCGGCCAACACGGTGATCGATCCACAGCTGTCACACTGTTCGCAGCGTTCACACGCTCACTCTCATAGCGCACAGCTTTTCGCGTGACAGCAGTTGACAGTGATGATTCACAGCTGTCACACATCGTTCAAGGACTTCAGAAGCTTCGTTCTCGCGCAGCAGCGGAGCACTGATTAATTCACAGCTGTCACATCGTTCACAATCTTTACACACACTCTCACAGCTCACAGCTTCCGCGCGGTAGCGGCAAAACCAGTGATCGATCCACAGCTGTCACACCGTTCACAGCGTTCACACGCTCACTCTTACAGCGCACAGCTTCGCGTGACAGCAGTCACTTCACAGCTTTCACATTGTTCACACCGTTCACAGGCCTCACAGCTTAGTTCTCGCGCGGCAGCAGGCGCGGCAGCGGCAAAACCAGTGATCGATCCACAGCTGTCACACTGTTCACAGCGTTCACACGCTCACTCTTATAGCGCACAGCTTTTCGCGTGACAGCAGTCAATTCACAGCTTTCACATTGTTCACACCGTTCACAGGCTTCACAGCTTAGTTCTTGCGCGGCAGCAGGCGCGGCAGCGGCAAAACCAGTGATCGATCCACAGCTGTCACACTGTTCACAGCGTTCACACCGCTCACTCTTATAGCGCACAGCTTTTCGCGTGACAGCAGTCAATTCACAGCTTTCACATTGTGTGCAGGCTTCACAGCTTAGCTCTGGCGCGGCAGCAGAACAGTGATCCACAGCTGTCACATCGTTCACACTGTTCACACACTTCACTCTCACAGCTCACCGCATCTCGTGGCAGCAGCTGAAATAGTCATCGATCCACAGCTGTCACACTGTTCACAGCGTTCATACGCTCTCACTCTCACAGCGCACAGCTTCTCGCAGTCAAACAGATTCACTGTCACATCGTTCACACACCGTTCACACACTTCAATGCTTCTCGCGGCAGCAGTGATGGATTCACAGCTGTCACATTGTTCACACCGGTCACACACTTCACTCGTGCGCGGCAGCAGCTTTCACAGCTCTTACAGAACCATGGCACTCACACGGGGACAGGAACTGAAGCGAAAGCGCCTGCAGTCACAAGTTAGCCGACGCGAGAAGCTTGTCGCAAAGTACACAGAAGAGCTTCGAAGTGGGAAAACCATCACCATTCACAACCAAAAGCGGCGTCGCACACAGGAGGACCTAGGCCAAGCACAGGAGGGGCTGGAATAGCATCAATCGCTGCTGAATCAGCACTTGGTGGATCCCGATGAGGATGATGCCGGCGGTGCTCCACCACCACCTCCGCATCAATCCTCACGTCCACCTCGCACACGGTCAGCTAGAGCAGCAGCTGCAGCAGCTGCTGATGCCATAGCGACATCAGCAGCCGACGTTGGTGTCGAGGCGAGAGAGCGGAGCTCGGAGGTGCGTTTGCGCATTGTCGTTGCCATTGGCATTGCGAGGCTGTGCGCGCCTGCCGAGCCTCGGTCATCCTGGCTCCTTCACAAATGGCAGAGGTGCGGGGGTCGCTGTCGACGCTGCCCCACTTGTTGCACTCCACCTTTGCGCGCTTGACCCTCCACTGAGCACTGGGGTGAGTGCAGACCCCGTTAATTGACGTCTCACCTTGGTGATTTACTCTTGGTGATCCCGATTCCCGCAGGGTGCCGACAAGAGAGCCGCCCTCGCCAAACAGGACTGCGCCTTCGCCACTGCATTTGTCAACACAATTAAGGACCCCACCATCTCCACTGCCATCAAGCACGCCGTCAACGCGGCCGTCGCAGATAAAACCTTGGCCGCCATTGCCGCCGCCGCTGCTGCCATCGCCAAGCAGAACGCCATCATTGCAGATCAGAGCGCCGCTATCGCTGATCAGAACGCTACCATTGCCGCCTTGAAGCTGCACGCCAGCTGTAGCGGCAGCAGCGGCAGTGGCAATGGCAGCCATAGCGGCGGCAGCGATGGTGACGTCGGCAGCGGGTGTGGCAGCAGTGGCACTCAGCAGCAATCTCCGCACTGGGTCAAGCGCTCAGCGGAGGTGAGGGCAGATGATGTGCCCAACAGGGCTGCGCTGCCACTGCAGCAGCATCTGGCTGCTGTTTACACAGGCGTCGGGGAGGCCAAGGAAGCGAAGGTGCCACCAGTTGCGGAGGCAGCGAAGGGGCTGACGGCGGAGGCGCCAGCGGTGGAGGCAGTTGCAGCGAAGGCGCCAGGGGCGGAGGCAGGGGCAGCGCAGGCACCGGTGGCGGAGGCAGGGGCAGTGCAGGCGCCAGTGGCGGACGCAGGGGCAGCGAAGGCGCCAGTGGCCAAAGCGGCGGCGCCGGCGGCAGCGCAGCAGTCACGGTACACATCGCAAGAGGTCAACGCATGGGCTCAGCAAAATGCCGACAATTCGGGCAGCTTCGCTGTTGTCGCAGCGCTCGATGCGCGCATCTCTGCTCGCGCCATCGCAGACGCGCTGGTGCCATCGTGCCCCATGCGCAATGCGATCGTTCGTGTGTACATGTGGCTTGTCGCCGACTTGTTTAGGCAAGGTGACCTCCTTCGGGAAGACCCTGCGGTTGTTATCGATATGACGGCGAGTGATGTCACGTTCAGACGTCGGGCACGCGCTGCGCTACGAGTCATCGTGCCTGTACGCAATAAGAGAGGGTGCTGGTTACTGGTAGCAATGAAGCGCGAAGGGCAGGGCTGGACTGGGCTTGTGTACAACACAATGACGGATATGTGGACGCCCGATGACATGCTCTCAACAAGTGAGATGCTTCGCGTCGTATTTGATACCGACAGCCTTGTGCCCGTCAACGTTGTGCAGCAGCCTGACGTTCACGCCAGTGCAGTGTACACTTTAAAATTTGCGCAAAGTGTCATCACAGGCAGGCCCCCCGAAGTACACATGGTGCTCACAACTTCGCAAATCAAGCTCTGGCGCACGGGTGTTGTTTCAAGGATTGCCACCGCTGTCACAAAGCTGGAATGAACTCGGATGGTCCCATCCTATTATGTTGTCACCTCTTCATTTGACTTTTCTCTGCAATCATATGCTGGCTCTGTGCAGGCAGAAAGCGTTTCGGTCTAAGCAGAGATGCCAACTTCTGAAACAAGATTAGACATGATAATGATCTGTGGAAGCATAATGTGTAGACAAGCCACTGTTTGAGGATTACTCTTCTGAGGTGAAGATATCAGTATTTAAGCAATGTTCACAAGTCCAGCGTCCTGCATGGCGCGCATTGCGGTTATCTGCTGCAGTTTCAGCAAATCCAGTCCCACAGGCTCTTCAGCGTTTATGCGAACGCTTGCCTCCGGCTGCTTGTCATCATACGCAAACTCATCTGCCGCGCGTTTGCGCGTATTGGCGTCCGTCATCTGTGCGTCACGCGGGCCGGTCATAGCAGCTTCGGTCTTTCGCTGTACATTGCGCAGGCTGTCATTTACTCCCTCCACATCACGCATGTAGTCCAAAACTTCATTTGGCGTCTTGCGTGAGATGACCACACGCTGCAGCGGCAAATCGTCGGGCACTCCTTGCTGCGCGTTGGGTCGGATTGCAGGCTGAGCATCATTGATGGCTTGTACCAGGTGCTGTTCGCGCTGTGCCCTCTGCGCAATTGCACTTTGATCACTGGCCACTTCCATTGTCTGGTCACGGTCAAGGCGTACAGCAGTCTCGGCATTGGGCACCAGGGTGCCTACGGCAGTTGGTAGTTGTTGTTGTTGCTGCGTGTCGAAGCGCGAGCTGAGGCGGTCCGTCTCGCGGCGCACATCGCCCAGTAACTGTTGCAGGCCGCTTTGCATTTGCATCTGCGTTAACTGACCCTGCACGCCCTGCTGCTGCGCAAGGCTCATCATGCCTGTCGCTTGCTGATGTGCCAGGGCCTTGCACCTCCTGTGCGACCTTGTTGATCGCACGGTCCACATTGTTGCCCATGTTTGCAGCAGCGGCAGCGGTGCGCGCAGCGCTCTCCTGCTGCGATATCTGCATTTTCAGCATGTCCAGCTCACGCTTCACGGCATCCACCACCTGCGCGTTGCCCGCCTCATCGCGCATGCGCTGCTCCGCCATTTCGCGGCGCAGGAGCAGTTCACGCAACGGCCCCAGCGTCTGCTGGATCTCATTCATCATGGCCCTGCTGGCCTCGACACGCTGCCCCTGCTTGGCGTTGGCCATCAGCTCCGCGGCCATTTTTAATCCCTGCAGGAAGCCAGCTCCATCTCCGCCGCTGCCGCTGCCATAGTCGTCACCACCTCCGCCGCCGCCACGCCGCGATTCGCCGCCATATCCTGGAGGTGGCGTCGCGCTCGCGCCACCGCCGACGCCACCTGCAATAGATATGTTAATGTTAGGCACCGCCGAGGTGAGCGCCTGCGCCGGCTTAGCCAAGTTGAATGTAGACCCGCCTATGCTCAGCGGCACCGACGTGCCTGTGATGGTAGGCGCAACGTTTCCGGCAGTCACACCGCCGCCGATGCCGCTCGCGCTGCCGCCGATCGCGTCCTGCGTGCTACTGCCGCCATGCGCCGTGTTCACGTCCTCACTCTTTCCCCCTTCTGCAACGCCGCTACCGCCGCGTGCGTTTGCATCGACAGGTCCCGTATTACCCCCCTGCGCAGCGCCTCCAGCAGCGTTGACGGCGCCAGTGCTACCGCCCTGTGCTGCACCTCCAGCAGCATCGACGGCGCCGGTGCTGCCGCCATGTGACGTGCCCCCTGCAATGTCTATGCCGCCAAGGTGGGGGGACATGTCTGCGTAGCGCTTACGGTGGTATTCGGCGTTCAGGTGCTCGCTGATCTGGCGTCCCTCGCGCCGAATGCGCCTTACCAAATCGTCGCACAAGTGAGGCAGCGGCGCCTTGTGCCTCGGCCGCTTGGATGGTGGTCCCGCTTCAAGCATGCGCTGGCAAGCAACGTCATGTCCGACTGGGCTCGGCATGACCTGTTCAAGTTGCATTAGGCGGTAGGCACGGTTCAGATGACTTGTACACAATATTTTCTTGTGGCGACATTTGCCGCGCAGGTGTGCTTCGCAGCCCCTCCACGCCAGTGACACGGCAGCAGCCACTTCGCCAGCGCACGTCATTAGGCGCTCGGCTAGTGTGTCAGTGTGGCGGCAGCTGGGTTTTGGTGTGACCGTTGTTCTTTAGCGCAGCCGCAGCGGCGCACAGGATGACAAAGGTGACGGCGTCTTCGATATGCATAGCGGGTGCTGTCTTCTGGCGCTTGACGGCCCTGGTCGGCACGTGTTTGTCCTGGACCGCATCTGAAAGTGTGTCTGCGACGGTGCCGTCCTGTGCGGTGGCCAACGTAGCGCAGGGCGAGCAGACCGGCTCCAGCTCGGCGGCTGCGGGCTCAGAGGTGTCCGCCTCGACTGCCCGAATCAGATCGTAGTGTCTCGCGGCGTGCCTGACAGGGCGGTGACACAGCACCCTTGCGGTGTCGACGAGCGATCGCTGAGATCCCTTTGTCATCTCCGTGGCGTACAGCGTCCTCATGAGGTTGATGCCTGCCCTCTGGCGATGTGTGAAGTGATCAAGGAACGCGGATTTGAACTTTCGCAGAAGAGGGGTGCTCTCCATGCGGTTGAGCATCCGTGCTTCCGCGCGGTTGACGTCGGCAACAGTCTCACAAGGGATGCGGCTGCGCACGAAGGCAACGGCGTGCAGGTAGAGATCGGCCGGGATGATGGTGTCGAACTCCTCCTCCGAAGCTTCGCGCTTTCTGCCCTTCACGCAGAGCACGGCGGCAACGCGGTGTTCGCCGACCTTGCGCATCAGATGCTCGCTGCCGTACAGCACCTCCTTTGCGCGTCTGCCGCCGAGCGCCCCAAGTGCCAGCGCGACCTTCTCGGCATCTGGGTGATCAGCGCGTTCCGCCTGCTCAGTGGCCCACCTAATTATCTCACCGGTGCAATATTCAAGACGGCTCGGGGAGGCACAGTCGACCCTGGCGGCGCTCGCATCATTCACCATGGTTGTTAGCGCCGGCGCATAGCAATGGCGCGCCCATGCGCTGCCCTCAGGCAGCGTGCGGCGGGCCTTGGTGATGACGGACTCAAGCGTTGCGGCGCCGTTGACGAAGCCGCCGTTATCAGCCCTTACTTGAGCTGCGTCTCCCTGCCTACCCTCCGCTAAGCTGGGAACGCAAATTGCAAGCGCTCTTGAAATTGTGTGTGCAGCTGGTCCTCTACACGATGATAGGGCCCGCTAAGGGCGATCGATTGATTGTTTGCTACCTTTGGCGAAGAGGCGTTGGCGGCGGCGGTGCTGTCAAGGTTGCAAAGTTGCAGGTGCACAGGTCGGTGGACACTGTGCAGCGCAGGTACAAAGTCTGGCAGCTCGTTGACACCGACATGGACCCTCTCTCATGTGCCTTTCCGGCAAACTTGGAACCGCGCTGTCCTTAAAATACGAAATGCTGCTCAAAAGGTGTTAGACACAGCGCTGGCGTGTGAGTTTGTCCAGAAGAGCACATTGGTAGGTGGGGACTGCGCTGCTTGGGTACGGGCTTGAAGTACCGCCAATTACAGTGGTGAGCCCGAGCTCTAATTACATGCAGACTACACGTAGACTACTAGTAGTAGGGTTAGACTAGATGTAAATGAGCCCAAGCTCCTATTACCGTGGCAGCGCTGTAATGCAGTGTGAGGTTGTGAGGTTGTCATCCTACAGCCAGCACCAGACAGAGCGTATGGTCTTTCCAGCAGCAGCAGCTGCAGCAGCAACAACAGCTCCCAGGATCCGCTCCGCTCATCCGCAACCCTGAACCCAAAAAGCAACCGAGGCCCTTGTCCAGTAGTAAAGTCTCCAGGGCAGAACTGATATTGAAGTTGGGTTATGGCATGCTGTAGCCCTATGTCAGGGGCATCTGCTGACTCCTCACTTGTTGAAGTTGATATTGATCCTGATGTGATATTGAACTTCAACGGTGATATTCAAACTTCAACTTCATGCCAACTTCAACTGTCATGTCACTGCTCAACGTGCAATAGCACGGCTCCACCCATCTCAACTTCAACAACCAAGAGCTCCTCTGGTGCGTCTGAGTGAGGCCAACAACCTACTATTATCTAACTTCAACAGTTTGAGGGTCTTGACTGACCTCACTATAGCATAAGTGCTCGGTTGCTTTTTGGGTTTCAGGGTCGCGGATGGGCGGAGCGGGACCCTCCAATTCCATGCAGAGAGACTATCTGAGGCCCAGAAGTGCCCAGCATTGCTACATTCACTCGTCTGAAATGCTGCCTGCACTCGGAGGATGGACCTAGGGGCTGGAGCGTGCGTATGGAGCCAGTGGCAGCACAGCAGCAGCGCCTACGGCAGCAGCTCCAGCAGCAGAGGACGGATTTGGGAGCTGGAGCTGAGGAAACGCTGGCTTCCGTACTACACTTCAGCAAGTGCAGCGACCATGCAGGGAAGACACCCACATATACACACAGCTGACCGAACTGCGCTATGTGTATTATGGGGCTGCTGCTCTTGTCTGAGCCAAAGAACCGACAACGATCTTGTAACTGCCACATTGGTAACAGTCATAGGTGACACTCCAACATCCAGTGTCACCACAGTCACCCCCCCTAGATTGGAAAGAGTACTGCAAAGGGGGGTCAAATACACATATGCAACATGACTCACAAGCTGATGCTGCAAATTGCAACTTGAATGACTCCTGTGCACATGCAGTCAATGTGCAAAGCATGCCGCACAAGACGCTTCTCACACAGCTGGGTCTCTACCAAGCACACGACCGAGTGACCACACATGCAATGATTCCAGCTGGGCTCGTGTACCAACTAGTAACCACAAACCATTCGATGCATCTGGGCGCGTGTTGTATAAGCTAGGGTCCAGTGCTAGGGTTTGGTACACCCCTTCAACAATCCAGAACACCCTATGAGCTATCTGTGCACGCCTTGTCCTCCCCTTTGAGACTACGCCCGTGAGCTCGCCCTCACACCAAGTAAGGTGCTCTTTGCCACTTGGCTCCGGGAACCTGAAAATCGCCATATTATTAAGCCGAAGTCCGCTGATAGCTGCGCTCTGCAACACCGATGTCGCAGGTCGCTGGAGTAATGCCTCTGGCAGGGGCGCAAGCTCATACGAGCCCGCACCGCGTTGGGCGAACGCCGCCGCCAATCATCCGCGCCTTGATGGCGCGCCGCAGCTGACGCTTGACCACTTGAGTGTTTGAGCCCACCACTGTGATGTCGCGACAGGCAATGGCCTTGTTTAATGTATACCAGTACTCCTCGAGTACTTGGCACTCATCTAGCTGCTTGCAGTCCTGCCAAGAGTCAAGTATCCCCCCGCTGGTTGTACCCTCAGGCTCCCAGCGTATTAGGTACTGTAGGCGGTGCCCCCGCCGCTGCGCTGCCGCTGCTACACGATGTTGAAGTATCGCCTCTACACCGTGTTGCTGAAAGCAGTGAGCAGCAACGTCGTCACTAGTAAGTGAGCCAGGCGAATGCCCGCACAGTGCTTCGCCAGCAGGTAGCGAGAGATGCCCGCAGGCAACGTCTCCGACTGCTGTCGCATGTCGCTAGGGTCGCGACACTTCCTGGTGAGGCGCATTGATATGCGCTTAGGCTGTCCTTTGATGTCCACCAGAAGACACCCGGCCTGCACACGCTCCCCGCCGCTCTCGGAGTCCGCTGGGCCCGCTAATATTATGCTATGGGGTCCATGCCATCTATCCAAGAGCTTCTCGCTGAAGAGTGTGCGCTTTGCCCTGTTGACCCCCCCCGCAACTGGTGCAGGCTCCGTGTCTGCAGGTGCCATATGCATGCGCAGCACATGGTAGTACCGCACCCAATCACCAGCGCTGAACGACTGACGTAGTCCAAATGCCTCCGCAATTTCGGTGTTCTCGTGGAGCACCTTATCCCGTCGCAGCGCATGGCGTTGGTTGGCCATGGTGTTGGCTGAGCGCTGACGCTGAAGGATGTCGAACTGTGACATGGAAAGATGTGTGCTAGGCTTGACCAAAGGCTGTTGAAGTTTGCCCATTATGAGGTGTAATGCGATGCGGGCCTCGCGACCAGTAGCCAGAAGGAAGGGTTGCGCCGGTGGCGCGGTTGTAGGCTGTGTTGTGGGCAAAACTGATATAAGGCAGCCAGTCAGCCCAATTGTCCTTGGCACTATCCAATAAGGTGGCGAGCATCTGGGCTAGCTTCTGCATGAAATGCTCGCGCCTGCCGTTGCACTCAGGGTGGTATGAGGAAGTGGAAAGCTTATTGATGCCCACCTGCTTGTAGACAGCTTGAGAAAGCTCTGCCATAAAGAGGCTGCCGCGGTCGCTGAGGAGCTTAAGAGGGGCGCCATGACGAGTGCTGCGCTGGTTGACTAGAACTTCAGCTATGCCTGCAGCACTGTAGTCCCCAGAATTGATGGGACAGCACCACACCCGCGAAAACAGGCACATCACCACCAGTATGTACATGAAACCGCCAGCGCTGAGGGGTAGGGGGCCAAAGTGATCGAGCGCTAGGCGATGAAAGGCGTAGGGGGGCCTCTCGCGCCATATAGATGGCCAGCGAGACAACTTGCCGGTGTGTTTGAACGCTTGGCAAGGCCAGCATCATATGACTGACCCAGTAGTTGACGTCAAGGGTCCAACAGGGCCACCAGCAGTGCGCGCGAGGCGCTCCAATGTGCGTTTAATGTCCTACCAGTGGTGGCCTGCCCAAAGCTGAGCCGTGCATCGCCTCGAGAACTCGATCCCTAATGGACTGGGGAAGGGCAAGCTGTGGAAGCAAGGAATCGGGGGTGTTGTGCACCAAGAGCTGAGTGTTGCCGCAGACGACCAGGCTGCACTGCAGAGCCCATCTCTGGACTGCAAGCGCCTCGTCCGCTGGCGGTTCTGCTCCGAGCAACACGTGGCAGATCGGCCCTAGCTGAGCATCTGCGCGCTGCTGCCGCTGCCAGTCACCAGGCGTCATGACGCCCAATTGGGGATGCTCAGCAAAGCACTCTCACGCGCCTACCTCAGCGTCGGCCGCCTCAGCAAGCGCGGAAATCTGCTCCTCTCCCCCTCGGAGTCCTTGGAGCGCTGCTACTACTAGCAGTACCACCTCCGTGCAGATGTTGATGTATTCTGCTGTTGCGAGTGCCTCCAGCCGCTCCCACTCGTGGGCCTGCAGGCAGTACGCCTCGAGCAGCCGCTCGCGCTCGCTCTCTTCTGCATCTTGTGGTGTAGCAGGAACAGGATCGCGGCTTGCCCCGTTGGCATTGCTGTGTGAAGCACCCTTCTTGTAGCGGATGGTGATGTTGAAGGCGCTGAGAACTCGCGCCATCGCGCGCCGCGGCCGCGCGCTGCTCTCACGAAGGCTGTCGGTGTACCGCAGAGCGCGGTGTTTGGTTTAGAGGCCGAATGGCGTACCCCACAGGATGCGCTTAAACTTCTTGATGCCGTAGACGATGGCGCCGGCTGCAAGGTCAGTAGTAGCCTCTGAGACCAGTTGCGCTAGTTCCACTTAGGTAAAGTTACGCGAGATGTGAAATCGATCGGCTGCTCAACACCGTCGTTGTTGGCCTGCGAGAGCACTGCGCCAAAGCCCTCTTGCATGCGTGAGTGGCAAGGAGTGGGGAAGCTGTGAATGGCACCCTGCGCACGGCAGGGTAGGTAGTCCGCGCGGGCGTGCTCAGCCAGGTCCTGCGTAGCATCCTGCGGCCACACCTCGATGGCTGCAGGTATCGGCGAAATGTGCAGCCGCGAATGGTCGGCGCCGGGCCGTCCATTGAATGCACCTGCTTGGCCTTTGAATCAGTGTTGCGGCCAACTGCTGCAAAAGAAATCGCGCCGCTGACCGTTGGAGTCAAGCACGCCGCCGGTGACGTTGCGCACGGTGTGGTACTCAGCGTGCTGCTTGGCATATGTCAGCAACTGCACTGCCTGGTGCATAGACGCCTGCATGCGCGCACTGTCGTACTCGCCATTGCCAGGGCGCCCCAGCAGCCACAACACACGCGTTCGCGTCTGAGCAATGCAGCTGTCTGCACCAGTGATCACCAGCTCCTGCTGCACCGTAAAGCCGCCATGTGCTGCGCAGCGCAGAAACTCCGCCAGCTCCGAAACCGGTGCTGTCCTAAGCCCGGAACAGTTTCAATCTGTAGTAGTCGGCAGGCCTCTGCACCCATGCATTGCCACCTCCAGCATGTAATAGTGGTGTTCCATGCCCCAGACCAGAGCCGTCTCCCCCTCTCCTGTTGTAGAGAACTTCTGGCAGGGGTGGGATCCTAATAAGACCTCAGCGTGCAGCCGCCCTATATCTGCAATGAGCTCTGCGCGCGTAGTAGGGTCCGCCATATCCCGGTGGCAGACGTCCGTATGACTCGGAGGGTGATTCTCGTTGTACAACCGGAGAGCGCGCTCAGGCTCCTCAGAGTCAACGGCTAGCTTGACGTTCAAATAGGGCTGAAGCCGCTCCACCAGGCCGCCGACGCCGCAGTAAACCTCTACCGCCATTGCGCGCGTGTTCGGGTCCCGCTCCAGCACGCTGTTGGGTAACTCATGTAGCGGCCGTGCCTTGCCCAGCACGGTGCCACGTGGCAGCGAGAGGGACTCCCCGCGCTGCTCGAGCTTGACCGGCTTGGCGTGCAGCCCAACCGTCAGCTCGCGGTTGTACGTGTGATTCAGGGATTCCTCCGCAATGGTCACATGTGCTGTGTCCAGTTCTCCCGGGCAGGAGACGACGGGTGTGATCCCATCAGACTCCATCACTTGAACTCAAACTGACAGTGTCTGCACACCATGTTCAAGCCCATCATGATCTAGCTCTGTTGCGACGCGCACTCAGTCTACTGCCACCCAATCGCATTCCTTCGCATAGGTGTACACAAGGCCGGGCTAGCTAAGCGTCAGGTCCTCATTGAGCTAAGCATGTCGTTGGCGCGGGAGTTGGCGGAGCGCATCATGGCGTACACATGCGGAGCGCGAATGCTGGGCTGCGTTGCAGCGCCGGTAATCAAAGCTTTAGGGCGCAGTGCGGACTCGGCTGCTGCGTTGACGCAAACTTTCGATTACATAAGCAACCCGGCCTCCCTTGCGTCTTCATAAATACAAGTCCATCAGTACACTGGGACTTTGGGACTGAAGCTGGGGGTGGGCTCTGCTGATGGCTCACCATACGCATATGTGGCCCACTGCCACTATGACTTGCATGCCACTTATGTCTGCTGATGTGGTCACGCCCAATGATGATGTCGTGTAGCAGATGTGGTACAATGAGCACCACTTGAGTGACAGCTACACCGTCTGGGCCGTCAGCCTCAAAGTGAAGCGCTACAGCGTGGGTGACGACATGTGGCTTCTTACATGTGTAAACACCGGCTACAGCCCTAGGTTTGCTAACTAGTTGGTGAACATCCCGCTGCTCTCGCAACGCGATCGTTCGTGTGTACATGTGGCTCATACCGAATGCTTTAGGCAGGGCGATCTCCTTCGGGGAGATACCGCGGTTGTTGTCGACACGACGCCGAGTGATGTCACGTTCAGACGTCGGGCACGCGCCGCATTACGCGTCATCGAGCGTGTACGCAAAAAACAAGGGTGCTGGTTGCTGGTAGCGATGAAGCCCGAAGGGCAGAACTGGACTGGTCTTGTGTACAATTCAATGACAGACATGTGGACACCCAACGACATGCGCTCAACAAACGAGATGCTGCTCGCCGTATTTGGTACTGATCGCCTTGAGCCCGTCAACGGTGTCGTGCAGCAGCCTGGCGTTTTCGCCAGCGCAATTTACACATGCAAATTGCGCAAAGCGGCATCACAGACACGCCCGCCGAAGTGCACATGTCACTCACGATGTCGCAAGTTAAGCTCTGGCGCGAGGGTGTTGTTGCGACGATGGCCCCCGCTGTCACATCGCTGGAATGAATTTGGATGATCCCGTCCTTCACATTAACAATTTTCACCTCTATATTTGAGTTGTCTCTGCTGTTATGCTGGCTCTGCGCAGGTGGCTTCAAGGTTGCAAAAAAGGCCTTGTCGTAAGCAGATATCCAGAAGTACTGAAATAAGCGGCCACAGCGCAGCGGAACCGCCAGCCCCGCACTGCGCTTTCCTGGACGACCTCAACGTGCTGCAAGCTGCCTGTTTCGACGACGTAGCGGCCCCTGGGGTGGCAGAGGTGATCCGCCGGCTGGCGGCAGGCGGCCTACGTGTCCGACCAGACAAGTCGCTGGCCATCGCCATGCGCGGCACGGTGTTTGATGAAGCGGCCAGAGCATGCCTGCGCGCCCTTGACATACCGTTTGTGGACGCCACCATGCCAGAGTTCAGTCTGGGCTTTACATCGGTCGGGATACCGGTAGGGCACTCGGCCTATGTGCATGCTGCCATGACCAAGCACCTTGTTGACGCAGGGACTTGGCGATTGTCATGGCAGCTGGCTGGACTGGCGCGGCATCACCTCCAGGCAGCACAGTTCATTCTGCCGCATGTCACTGACGAAGCGCATGGGCTTCTTAGCTCGGGTCGTTGACACGGCTTTGAGTTAGACATGGCTGCACGCATTTGACGGGTTCTGTGCATGAACGCTCGAACGCATGCTGCACCTACACGGCTGCGCTACCGCGGCAGCCATGAAGTCACACCTGCTGGCCGCCTGCACTGCTGGTGACAGCGAGGAAGCCAGCAGTGGCAGCGTGCTGGTATTGCCGCGCTTGGGCCCGCCAGAACTCACGGACATCGCAGTGCCGCTGCGGGCATCACGGTTGCCGGAGCGACGAGGCGGTCTGGGCATGCCGCTTTTGGGGCTACTGGCACCAGCTGCATACACGGCCGAGGCATGCACAACACTGCGGCCAGCAATAATTCATGCAACTGTGGCAGCAGGGGCCCTGAGGCTCGGTACTGACGAACACGGCGCAGTCACCTGGTTTGCGCAGCACTCATGCGCAATCCGCGAGGACCAGGGGCTACAGCCAATCATCGAGGCCGTGCGACGCTCTACGCGAGCGCTGACAGCTGATGGCGGCGAAAAATCACGCACAGCTGTGGCCGAGCAGCTCCCAGCATCGTTGCTACGGTGGGCAGCAGATACGACGGCCGTCGACGCTCCCAACTGCGGTGCAAGCGATTTACGCCGCAACTGCCGTCACGGAGACGGTGACCACTGAGCCAGCCCCACACACCCACGGCATTGCGCCTGGCGCCGAGGCGACCACTGCGATGGCGACCGTACCTGGCCTGCCGCGGCTGCCTCTTCCACGCCCGCTAAAACACAAACTAGCACGGAAGAAAGCAACTGCAGCGGCGGGCAGGAGGACGACGACGACTCTGACGACTGGGAGGCCTATGCTGACGAGATCTGCAGGAAGGTAGTGCCCCGCCGCCGGCGCGGTCACTTCACACACGGACTACAGGCCGGCCTTTCAAATGTTCTTCGACGCTAATACAAGGATTGCCTGGTGAAGGACCTAGAGGCTGCCTCGGCTGGTGTCGAGGGCAAGCTGACGCAGGCTGCACCTATCGGTGGCTCGCGCGACACCAGCCGCCGCCGCCAACAGGCTAGCGCGCGGGTCCTGGCGCAGCTGCGCAGCCAGCGTGCGTCCGGGGCAATGGCGTGGATGAGCGTGCCACCCGCTGCCAATGACCGTCCGGGTGCGGCGCCCATGTCCAGTATGGCTAGGGTTACCCCACTCCGTATAATCATTTCGGTACTACGTATACATATAAATACGCTTCTACGGCGTATAACTGGCAGGACTTCTACAGCGAGCGTATAATGACAGTTGTGGGCTCCTGATGCGCTGCGAAGCTCCGTGCTGCTTCAGCTGTGGCCCCTGTTGCTTTAGCTGTGGTCATGCACGACCGCAGCAGCCTCCTGTCGTTCTGTCTTGCGCGTTGCTTTGATTTCAATGGGCTGGAGATTTAATGGGGCTTCTCTTGCACACACTACGATGGCGGGCGAGGACGGCGGCGGCGGCTCAGCTGCTGGCAAAATCTACTTGTATAGCAGCCAAAGCTACACGCCCGTGCAATGGTATCAGCAGCTCAAGCACATGCGCGACAGGCGGGGAGCAGCAGCCTGGTCGGCTTCATTTCAGCCCGTGCTGCGTGAGGTGCAAGGGGTTGACGAGTGCTTAATCGAGTGCACCTTGTGCAAGAAGCTCTTGTCCGCTTCCAACCCAAGTCAGCGAGCGAAGTCGCACCTGTCGGACACCGGCTGCGCTGGACTCAAGGAGATAGCAGCAGCAGCATTGATACTCAACACAACCAACGATTTGGAGCATGCAACATCAGCAGCAGCAGCAGCAGCAGCAGCAGCATTAGCCAAAGGAGCAGCAATGGCTGTGCAGCGGGCCGTGCGCACTGGAATAGCTGCGCAGGGCATGTTAGCTCGTGTTGTGACCGCCCCACAGCAGCTCGACTTCCAGCAAGAGTTTGCGCTCCTCCTCTACAAGGCAGGGGTCCCTCTGCACTTGGCCCGGCACCCTGCTCTCAAGAAGGCGCTGGCTGTTGTGGGAGCGAGGCCACCCAGCCTGCGCCAGGTGTTTGGTTCGCTGCTCCAGCGCGGGTACGACAGCGTCGAGTGGCCACCTTGAACAGCTGGCTCTGGCTGTTTGGATTCAGCTTGCGACCGGCGACCAACGAGCTTGTTCCTGACTGCGAATCGGAGTAGTGTGGTATCACAATGGGACTGGTGGTAGCTTGCTGCGGGTAATGCCTGTGGTGTACAGGTAGGATCGCATAACATCCACTGCAAGACAGAAAAGCTTGTTGTGGACATGCAGTAGCTGTGCTGGGGCAAATAGTATTACAACAGTCTGTCAGTTACATACCATCGATGTAAGATCACCTTGTGCAGGTTTGGCCTGTTATATGCTGTTATACGCTTTATACGCCGTTATACGCATATAATTATACGCATATAATTATACGCATATAATTATACGGGCATATAATTGGAAAAGTTATACGCTGTGGGGTAACCCTAAGTATGGCAGCAGCCACGATGATTTTGGTTGCGATCTTCATAATTGGGTGGGGCATACAGGGCGAGGTGTGCCCATGGCGGTGCAGTGACGTGAGCCCCACCTCCACGCATGCGATCAGCTGCCCCAGCCAGCACATACGGGGGCACAACGCGACACACAATGCCCAAAAACGGTGCCTGCAGCGCATCTTGAGACAGCACCATGTCTCTATTGTCCGCAATGAGGATGCTAGCGTCTTCAAGGTACCGGGGTATCGGGCGGACACAGTCATTGACCCAGGGTGTCTGCACTTTAGCAGTGCATACCGTAACAACGGAATAGTGCTAGACACAAGCGTGCGCGCGCCCACAGCGAGCTCGTACCTGACAGGCAAAACAAATGCCTCGAACACGGACGGCTATGCTGCTGGGGTGGCCCCGGGGGGAGGACGCGAAGGTCAAGCACCACACCGGCACCTTGACGTCATCTTGGGCTTTGTGCCATTTGTGCAGGAGTCGTACGGACGGCTGGGCAAGCAGACAAGACTTTTTGTCAAGGAGTTGGCAATGCATTCAGCACTGTGCTCAGGGGGGGGGAAGGCAGATGTGTTACGCAAGGCCGGGTTAGCTAAGCGTCAGATCCTCATTGAGCTGAGCATGTCGCTGGCGCGGGAGTTGGCGGAGCGCGTCATGGCGTACACACGTGGAGCGCGAATGCTGGGCTGTGTTGCAGCGCCGGTATCCAAGCTCTTAGGACACAGCGCAGACTAGGCTACTGCGTTGACGCAAGCTTTTTGATTGCATAGGCAACCCGGCCTCCCTTGGGCCTTTATAAATACAAGTCCATACGTACCCTAGAAGGTGGCGATCGACTGGCCGTTGGAGAGCTTCAGCTGTGGAGTCCAGCAATTGGCGGACTGCATGCATGCAGCACTTTGGAAAGCTCAAGGCCACATACGCCAGCAACACTGCATCGCTCCAGCCCAGGCGCACTCTTGCTGTGTGTACAATTCAGCTCAAGTCACAGCTGTCAGGTGCTCAACATCCGTCAGCCCTTTATTAGCAATGATCTGGCAATTTCTCATACCCGTCAGCCGGCAAATGCAAATGGCGACACCTCGGCAGTCAGCCAGCATTCACCGGCTCAAGCGGCTTTCACTACGCTCGCCGCACACTTGCCGCAGAACATTCTGGCAAATCGCCGGCAAACCGACGGGCGACGGCAACAGCGGATGGTTTGCCGGCAAAACGTGGCGTCTCACAAGGAAATGAGACCACCCCTTTTTCCTGATGATGAACTGCATATGAGGACATCATATGCATGCTTTGGAAGTATAAGAAAGAGAGACAAAATAGTCACCCAACTTGAACATACAACCCCTCACACGATGAGTGTGACCCCGCCGGCGGGTATCACCCCTAAGTACGACCCCTAAGAACGACCCCCAAGTACAGCCCCCTAAGTAATACTATGACCACCAAGTATGACCCCCTAAGTATGACCCCCAAATATGACCCACAAGTACGACTGCCAAGTATGAGCTGGTGACATGACACGGTAGCATGAACTGGTAGGTATATATTATGACCCCCAAATATGACCCACAAGTACGACTGCCAAGTATGAGCTGGTGACATGACACGGTAGCATGAACTGGTAGGTATATTGGCAGTATGAGCTGGTGACATGACACGGTAGCATGAACTGGTAGGTATAGTATGAGCTGGTGACATGACACGGTAGCATGAACTGGTAGGTATATACATGACACGGTAGCATGAACTGGTAGGTACATACCTACCAGTTCATGCTACCGTGTCATGTCACCAGCTCATACTTGGCAGTCGTACTTGTGGGTCATATTTGGGGGTCATACTTAGGGGGTCATACTTGGTGGTCATAGTATTACTTAGGGGGTTGTACTTGGGGGTCGTTCTTAGGGGTCGTACTTAGGGGTGATACCCGCCGGCGGGGTCACACTCATCGTGTGAGGGGTTGTATGTTCAAGTTGGGTGACTATTTTGACTCTCTTTCTTATACTTCCAAAGCATGCATATGATGTCCTCATATGCAGTCCATCATCAGGAAAAAGGGGTGGTCTCATTTCCTTGTGAGACGCCACGTTTTGCCGGCAAACCATCCGCCGTTGCCGTCGCCCGTCGGTTTGCCGGCGATTTGCCAGAATGTTCTGCGGCAAGTGTGCGGCGAGCGTAGTGAAAGCCGCTTGAGCCGGTGAATGCTGGCTGACTGCCGAGGTGTCGCCATTTGCATTTGCCGGCTGACGGGTATGAGAAATTGCCAGATCATTGCTAATAAAGGGCTGACGGATGTTGAGCACCTGACAGCTGTGGCTTGAGCTGAATTGTACACACAGCAAGAGTGCGCCTGGGCTGGAGCGATGCAGTGTTGCTGGCGTATGTGGCCTTGAGCTTTCCAAAGTGCTGCATGCATGCAGTCCGCCATTTGCTGGACTCCACAGCTGAAGCTCTCCAACGGCCAGTCGATTGCCACCTTCTAGGGTACTGCAGCACAACTCCAACGGCGGTCGCCACCTTCAAGGGTACTGCAGCACAACACACGAGCAGAAATCGCGCACTTAATCTCAGAGGCTGCTAAGTGGGCAACTTGAAGTGGAGGCCAGGGACGCTGGCGTGCAGATTGTTTTTGTTTCATATGCAGCACTTGTCTTTTGCAGCAGCTTTTGAGAGCACAACTGCAACGAGCCTTAGGGTGTCGAACAAAGTTCAGAAGCAGTTAGGAAAATGAAGCGTGCTGCGACTTGAACAAAACACAGTTGACGTGATGGGTTTGAGCCAGACCCACTTGTGTGGTACTGGTGAGTAAAGCCTCGCAGACCTGAAACCGTCACAGGGTCGACACTAGGAGATTCACAGCATTCCGGTCCATCCCGTGTTCTGTCACATTCTGGCAAGTGCATCCATTCTTGTGCAGTTCATTCCTGCATCTGTACCCATTCTGGGCTACTGTGCCCTGGCACCAGAACAGACCCAAACTACACACAGAACAGATACTCTGGAGGACCAGAGTCTCAGCACCATTGTCGGCAAGTTCTGGTGCTAATAAACAGCCTGGTGTCACTGGCCACTGCCAGAGTGTTATGGCAGTCATTGCTTCATGGGGATTGCATTCCCGTGGCAGTCATTGCTTCATGATGAATGCTGTAGAGGGTTTGCAATGGCCGTGAACTGCTTAGCAGTGGCATTCACTGCAGTGCCATGGCCAGCAAATCCGTTACACAGTATATCCTTATCTAGTAGCATACTTGAAGCAAAAAAGTGGAGGTGATGGCCACTGCAGCCTCCATTGTGAAATCGTCTACTGAGTTGACGATAACCATTGTCCGTCTTGCTCTTCTGTGTGTGACCAAATAAAATGTGGTGCGCTTCAACTCTGAGAACGGCAAGCTTGTCAGTGAAAACTGAGCATATGCAAAATATACTTATACCAAATGTGTTTTAAATGACCTACTAGTAGGCAGACCCGATCTGGCCGCTCAAGGGCAACATCAGCTTATGTTAAACATACTGTGCCAGTTGCAGTATCCAGCGCTGGCATCTTTCACACCTACGCGTTAATCCTCTCAAATGACACCATCGTCAGGGTGACAAATCTTCAGCAAAGTGTGAGTACAATACGAAAACCTTAAGGTCCATGGTAATGGCTCTTGTTTACAGCTTGAGCATCCGCTGCATTCTTCACGGTCACCTGGGACACCCTTGCCCATCAAGTGCGCAGCTGCGTGGTACTTTGTTTTTATTGCAGAAGCGGGCTTGGCATCAGCCATCCTGACTCCTTCGCTCTGACACACGGAACTGTCACGTTTGGTGCACACAACAGTTAAACTGTTACTGAGAGCATGCAACCTGCGCAGGCGTCAACTCGCTAGAAATGACTAATTAGTACTGTCGGTTTAAAATTCGCTGATCGCGTGCAGAGCTGGCGACATCAGCGCACGGCAAATCCTGATTCTACCCCTTCGTATGATAATGAAAACTCTGAGGCTAGGCGCAGTCCTGTCCTGACCCTGACCTGTGCTAGTTGTACTCCTAATCCTAACCCTAACTTCGACGACGCAGCGCGCACATACACCACCAGCCGAGATGAGCAAGGCAGGATGAGGGTTCGGGGTTGGCAACAGACAGCAGCGCTCCTCCAGATCCAGAACACATATGTCATGACAGCTTGCAGGGTTGAAGTGTTATGCCGCTCCAGCGCTCAGCTGAGCCAGTGGCACCTGACTTGAACCTGCGACGCCGCCAGCTGCCCTGCAAGTTACAGACACATGCAGGCTTCACAAGCTACCAGCTCATCGCTTGCACAAGCTGTGCGTTCACCATCGGGGACCGCCACTCATGACAAATGGAATAGACAAAGTGAAGTGCCAGGCAAGGCGGCACTCGACTGAGCCAGCGGCACCCGCCCTGATCTGCTGCAACGTCGCCAGCTGCCACTGGCACTCAATTACGAACACGTATTGGCTGCATACCTTGCTAGCTCATCGCTTGCGCAGGCTGCACCTTCACCAGCGGCGACCGCCAATGATGAAAGTTCGTGAGTTGAAGTGGTGCGTCAGACAAGCGCCTGAGCCAGCCTGTGGCACCCGGACCGAGCGTCCGCGCGGCCGCTAGTTGCTGCACATGTCACAAACGCACAAAGGTTTCCAAACCTACCTACTCGTTGCTTGCAACAAGCTGCGCTATCACCACTGGCATCCGCCGGTCATGACAGCTCGCGGGATTGAGTGTCCGGCAAGATGAGTCTTCGGCTGAGCCAATGGCACCTGGCACTGAGCTGTTGCAACTCCGCCAGCTGCCACGCAAGGTACAACGCATATAGGCTTCAAATTACCGGCTCCTCGCTTGCACAAGCTGCGCGTTCACCATCTGCCCCCACCAATCATGACAGCCCGTGAGATTGAATGGCTATGCCAAACAGGCACCCAGCTGGGCCAATGCGTCCGCCCCACGCTGCTGCAACATCGCCAGCTGCCGCGCAGATTGCAGACACATGTGGGCCCCACGAATGACCAGCTCATTGCTTGCGCAGGCTGCACGGTCATCAGCGGCATCCGCCGGTCATGACAGCTTGCGGGGTTGAAGTGGTATAATAGTTCCAGACTCTGTTGGACAAGCTCTCAGCTGAGCCAATGGCACCCGCCCGACTGTCCGACTGTGCCGCCGCCATTTGCTGCACAAGTTACAGCTACATGTACATGAAAGACCTGCTCATTGGTTGCTTAGGCGGCGTGTTCACCAGTGGCATCCGCCGATCACGACAGCTTGCGAGGTTGAAGTGGTATGGCGGACAAGCGCTCAGCTGAGCCAATTGCACCCGGCGCCGGAGCCTCTGCGCCGCCGGAAGTTGCCGCACATGTTACAGGGACAAGCATGTCCCATGAATGACCATCTCGTCGCTTGCACAAACTGCGCGTTCACTTCCGGTTACCGCAGGTCATGACAGCTCAAGTGTTGAAGTGTTACTCCAGCGTGAGACAAGCGCTCAGCGGAGCCAGTGGCGTTCGAGCAGGAGCTGCTGCGATGTCGCCGGTTGCCACTCAAGTTACAGACACATGCAGGTTTCATACACATCATCGCTTGCACAAGCTGCGCAATTCACAGTCGGCGGCCACCAGTCATCACAGCTCCCTGATTTGGATTGCTATGCCATGGCAGGGAAGCGTTAGCTGAGCCGATGACACCCGACCCGAGCGTCCGCGACGCCGCCAATTGCGGCACAAGTTACAGGTACATGGAGGCTTCTCAAACTACCGATTTGTCGCTTGCACAAGCCTAGCTTTCACTTAGTCTAATGGCGGTTTTTGCTAGCGATGTCTGGTACTACGGAAGGGTGGCTCCCCAGTTCATCAGGCCCACACATCCCCATAGGGTTTAAGTTTATGCACCTGATCCATTCTCTTGATACTGTAAAGTGACCAGTCATGCCCCTGCAACTGCTTCATAAACCTTCATGTGCCTAAAACCTGGCTCTCACGGCGGAATCTGCCAGGGCCATTACTGGCATGGAGCGACTGGAGAGTGCGACACACGCAAAGCAAGCAATTGCAGAAGGAGATCTGAAAGTACATCTCTCACCATTCACTGTGTATAGTCAGCATCCACGAACGACGGCAATAGTAGTTCAGGCGTGCATGTCAGTGTACCAGTAACAAGCACCTGAACGACGGCGCCAAAAAATCGGGCAAGTAACAGCAACCAAAGCACATGTGCGAAGGTGCCAGCGTGAACAGTGACGACAACTTAAATAGACTAAGTGTACAACTGTTACAGTGTGAGCAACAGGATCAGCAGCCACAAACGCACGGAATGACGCAGCGGAAGACCACCAAGCTTCAGTTTCAAAGAACAACCATGTCAATGTACGTAGAGCTCAATTCCATGGACTCAGTGCCTGCACTTAACATCCTCCACAAATATAGTTGCTCCATCGCTGCAACCACTGCAAGAACTATGTGCTCTAATCCTAAGCTTCGTCTACCTGCATTTCACAGAACAATTTTGCCCACGCCCTGCACAGCTTATGGGTGCCGAAACGACTGTGTCACATCAAGAGCGCGGCAGTTAGCAATATGTAGCACATGCTCAGCCTCCGTCCAATCACTGTACACTCTCCAGTGCCTCCAGGCAGATCCACATGCATCTCACCAACACCGACACAACCGCCAGCATCTGCGAGTGCCGCTGCTTGTCGCGCTTGTAGACAACAAACCAGAACCTGGATCGTGATGGTGAGGTTTGTGAAACTAGGTACAGACACCAAAACACCCTGTCTGTGTACGGAACAAAACAAGTTGTAGCTGCCTTTGCCGTTTGCACCAACTCATCACTCCACAACAGTTACTCTGAATCAAGGCGAAACGTACACTTCTGCATAGCGCCGCTAGCGTTACACTTGTTTACCGTGGATGACATGAAGGCAAAGACATGAATGAGGTGGAGATCATAGCACATACTGTGCTGCTTGCGCTTCAAGACTGTTGCAACGTAGCTCCCGTTCCTCCTGCTCGATCATTGCTTACGCCTCTGGCCAGCCGGCGACCATCGCCACGGTGAGTTCGAGACTGCGCATCGCTGCGATTATTTCAGCAGCACGAGGGTCACACCCGGCGGTGATGTCAATGATCACCCGCTCAAAAACGACCTTGAGTTCGTGCACTTGTGCGTTCTCATCTCCATGGTAGCAGGTGGTGGGCAGTGTGAGCTCAGACAACTTATTGACGTCCTTCACAACCGGGTCGTACTGCCACAGAAAGTGGTAATTCCGTTGCATTTACTCCATTTGGCAACCCAGCATGTACGCACCTGCGCCTCCGCGTACATGGCTTCGTGAATGCGACTGAGCGTGATCGCCAGGATCCCCATGTCGTCTTTATTCCTTTGCACGACCTTACACAGGCGCAGAATGATGGTGTTGAGCTGTGCCTTGTCGTCTCCTTCCCACTCGTCAAACGCTATATGTTTGTTTAATACCAGTGGACGGAGCAGTTCCTCCGGGGAAGGGTGCGTGGGTTGTACGCACTCGTACGCATCTGACAAGACGCCGCCACTTACCTCGAAGTCGTTAAATCCGTGCACGTTCACGTCGATGAGTCTGTCAGACGGGGCGGGTGGTGGTGGTGGTGGTGGTGGTGTGTCCACGGTCTGGCCCCTCTCCTTCCTGCAAGGCGTGCAGCCTGCCAGTGGGTCGCTTAATGTAGCGGGCGGCTTGTGGACACGCAGGAAGCGGCAATTGACCAGAAAAAAGAGTCCGCTGCAACCAACACTTTGATGACCGTGCGCCACATGGCACCTCTATCCTCCGATGCACCACGCACCACGCACCTGTACTGTGCTGAAGCGATCGCAGGGCCTCGTGAAGCTGAGCTGAGCTGCACCTCTCTCGATCAGCTGAGACCAGACACTCGCTGATGAGAATGTGGCGATACCGCGGTCATCTTGATGCTGCTGCAGAGCGCACATAATCATCTCGGCGCTGCCATTAAAGCTGTCTCCATCCAGCCACACATTCCAAGCACAGGTCAGGGCGCCCTTGTAGAACTGATTACCGCTGTTCCCGGCCGCTGTTTGTTTGCCGCTGATTAAGCCTGCACCGTGAAGCGATGTTACCGCCGCAGCGTACCGTTGCTGTCATCAAGGCGATTACACCTGAGTCCTGAACATCTGCGGCAGGACAGCATAACGCTATACATCGTTTGCGGTTTGCGATTTGCGATTAGACCTGAGTTCTGCAACCTGCGAAGACAGCAAAGCGCTATACGTCGTTTGCGGTTTGCGATTTGCGATTAGACCTGAGTCCTTCAACCTGCGGAGACAGCAAAGCTTTATACGTCGTTTGCGGTTTGCGATTTGCGATTAGACCTGAGTCCTGAACATCTGCGGAGACAGCAAAGCGTTATACGTCGTTTGCGGTTTGCAATTTGCGATTAGACCTGAGTCCTGAACATCTGCAGCAGGACAGCAAAGCGCTATAGTATTACGTCGTTTGCGGTTTGCGATTTGCGATTAGACCTGAGTTCTGCAACCTGCGGAGACAGCAAAGCGCTAAACGTCGTTTGCGGTTTGCGATTTGCGATTAGACTTGAGTCCTGAACATCTGCTGCATGATCAGGACAGCAAAGCGCTATACGTCGTTTGCGGTTTGCGATTTGCGATTAGACCTGAGTCCTGAACATCTGCGGCAGGACAGCATAGCGCTTAAGGTCGTTTGCGGTTTGCGATTTGCGATTACACCTGGGTCCTGAACATGGACAGCATAGACAGCATAGCGCTTAACGTCGTTTGCGGTTTGCGATTTGCGATTACACCGGTTTGCGATTTGCGATTACACCTGAGTCCTGAATATCTGCGGCAGGATAGCATAGCGCTATACATCGTTTGCGGTTTGCGATTTGCAATTACACCTGAGTCCTGCAACCTGCGGAGACAGCAAAGCCCTATACGTCGTTTGCGGTTTGCGATTTGCGATTAGACCTGAGTCCTGAACATCTGCGGCATGACAGCAAAGCACAACACATCGTTTGCGGTTTGCGATTTGCGATCAGGCCTGAGTGCTGAACATCTGCTGCAGGACAGCAAAGCACTATACGTCGTTTGCGGTTTGCGATTTGCGATTAGACTTCCGTACTGCAATCTGTACTTTGACTGCACGTCGTTTGCGGGTTGCGATTTGCAATCAGACCCGTTTTGCAAAACTGTGTGTGGACAACAAAGCACTACACGTCGTTTGCGGTTTGCGATTTCCTGTTAGACCTCCGTACTGCAATGTGTATTTCACTGGTAGCACTGCTGTCGTTGGCGATTTGCGATTTGCAATTAGGCAGTTCAACTACGGCGAAGGTGCGAACTTCAACATGACATCGTGCTGCTATTCCCTCTCTGCAGGTGGACGGAGACAGCCGGTGGGTGGCGGGGACCTAGACAGGATCGGGACGCCTGGAACACGGTCAGGCCAAGCGTGCACCGGCCCTAAACAACCGGTAATTGCCAACTGGCCCTTGTCTTGCTGAGATCAGAGGTGCAGGTTTCACGTTTGATACAGTGAGACAGCCCTGTTGTCTTTCTTCATGAGACAGTTGGTGTTTTACGTAGGTTTCTCATCTCTGTTATCAGGTAAAATCTGTTATCCCCTTGTCCCAGAATGTCTGTTGGAGTACTTGGAGATTCATCGACGAGGTTGAGTGAATTTTTGATGACACCAACTACTGGGACTAGCCTGTCCCGATCCTGCCCCAAATGCCCTGCCCCATGCAACCCCAAAGCGTCACATGGACCAATGCGCATACATGTGAAGAGTACGTTGATTCTGAAAGTGGAAGTCGGCTTTTGGCAGAGAGAAGTCAGCGTTCATTTCTCAAGAAAGTCTACATGCTCGGAGTCCTGCATGGCACGCATTGCGGTCAGCTGCTTTCGTTTGAACGACTCCAGTCTGGCTGGCTCTTCAGCGTTTGTACGACTGTTTGCATCCGACTGCTTGTTGTCATATGCAAACTCTCTGGCCGCGCGCTTGCGCGTATTGGCGTCCGACCTTTGCGCATCTCGCGGCCTCGTCATGGCAGCTTCGGCCTTTCGCTGTACATTGCGCTGAGTGTCTTTGACCTCTTTACACCCCACATGTATTTCCACATATTCTTCGGCGGCGTCTGCGCAACGACTAAGCGCTGCACCGGCACTTCGTCAGGCACTCCGTGTTGCGCGCGTTGGGTTGGATCGCAGGCTGAGCATCATCGCCTGTGCCAGGCACTGTTCACGCCGTGCACGCTGTGCAATCGCGGCCTGATCACTGACGACTTCTACTGCCATGTGATCACGGTCAAAGCGTACAGCTGTCTCGGCATCAGGCACCAGCGTGCCTACCGCAGTTGGCAGTTTCTGTTGCTGCTGCGCGTCAAAGCGCGAGCTGAGGCGAGTTATCTCACGGCGCGTATCGCCGAGCCGCTGCAGCTTGCCGCTCTGTAACTGCTCATGTGTCCCTGCATACCCTGATGCTGCGCAAGGCTCATCACGCCTGTCGCTTGCTGCAGGTTGCTGGTGGGCCAGGCCTTCGAGTTGCACCTTGAATGAGACCGGGTTGCTCGCGCAGTCCACCTTGTCACCCATGTTCGCAGCAGCGGCAGCGGCGCACAGCGCGCGCTTGCTGTGATATCTGCACCTTCAGCATGTCCAGCCTGCGCTTCCACCGTTACAGCTTCCACCTGAGCGTTGCCCGCCTCATGGAGCGTGCGCTGCTCTGCTAACTCGCGGCGCAGCTGGAGTTCACGCAGCGGCCCCACAGTCTGCTGGATCTCGTCCATCATGGGCTCGTTTCACTAGATGCGCAGTCCCTGTTTTGCGTTGGCGAGCGCCTCAGCAGCCATCTTGAACCCTTGCAGGAAGCCATCACCGCCGCCGCCGCCGCCGTAGACGCTACCGCTGGCGCGACGGCGGCTCGATTCTCCGCCGTACGTTGAAGGCGGCGCTGTGCTCGCGCCATCGCTTAAGCCACCTGCAATGGATATATTGCTGCTGGGCGACGCCAATGCGAGCGCCTGCGGCGCCGGCGCTGCCATGGTGTTGATCGGCTCGCCTATGCTGAGTGGCACGCCGGCGCCCGTTATCTGAGAAGCCACATTGCCGAGAGCTGACGTGTGTTCGTCGAGCCATTAATGCGTGACCGCTCATGCATGTGCCTCACATGAAAGAAACCCTCTCTCTTGCAGGTGGAGCGGGAGACCGGCGTGGAGGAGGTGAACGCCCTCCTGAGCGCTGCTGCGAGTGAGGGCCCGCTGAAGGGCGTCCTGGGCTACGAGACGCGCCCGCTCCGTGGACTACGTACATCAATGAGGAGCGCAGCGACGTCATGGACGCGCCGAGCACCACGGTGGTGAACGGCACGTCCGGCGAGCTGTACGTGTGGTACGACAACGAGGTCAGTGCCTGCAAGTTATGCTGGTGATAGAAGATCATGTCCGTTACAATGGTCCCTCCATATTATGCTACTCGGAGGTGTATATTCCACGGTGGTGAATGGCACCACGGTGGTGAATGGCACGTACGTCACGCTGTACGTATGATATGACAATGAGGTCAGCGCTGCTACGTTATTGGCGCTAGTGGAACGGAATCCAGGAAGGGGTGTGAATGTGATTGTTGATGACATGCGTCAGAGCTGTGCGTGTAGCCGCTGCGTTGCTGCGCTAGTGGAAGGGGCTTGCAGCGATCATGGTGGGTTGCGGCACGCAATGACCTGTGTAGCAGACGCCATGTGCAGCGGGCTGACCATCTGGTACAGCATGCCTGCTTCAAGAGTCATTGCGGTGCGCTGCAGTCAACGAGTGCACGCACGGGGCACTGAACAGAAAGGCATATTTGCGCGCGATACCAAGGTGTCAAACCGTACGCGCGTCAGGTTGTAGAGTGTGGTATGCAAGTTAGGCCCGCCAGCTTTGCGCATCGTGTCACGATGCTGTCAGTGAAAGGAAGGCAATTGTGAGATCAAGACGTCTGCAATGGCCCTAAGCACTTGCGTGGAAGGACCGCATCACCACGCTCTGCGAGGTTTTTGAAAGCAGAGGTGTGCGCGCAGAGGTGAGCACGCTGCACTTCAACGCGCAACTTCACAGCCGCAGGTATGAGCAAGGGAATGTTTTTTGAATTGAACAATGGAACCACGTCTCGCAAACTGCAACTGAGGGTCAATTGGGCATTCGGGTGGCACCGCATCGTGAGGTAAAGCGCAAATACGGCGTTTCAATGCACCAGAGTTGCTGTTGCCATCGGCAGTCATCCATGAGCCTGCCGGCAAGTGAAGCACTGATGCCCAAGGTGAAGTTAGCTTTTTGTGAAGTTTATACTTGACAGCTTTCCAGGTACGAGCTGTTTTGCGGTGTGCCGTGCACTTGTAGTGAACGAGACTGACGCAGGTGAGCAGGCAGACCCATGCAGCCCCCAGCAAAGTCGCGCTTTACAAGAACTTCAACACAGTACAACAAAGCTGCCGCACAGGAGTAAGTAGGTTTAATCTCAGAAGGGCCTCCTCTCGCACATGCGTAGTGTCAGTGTCCACTCCTCCTCTCCTCCTCCCGCACACGTTGCTTCACTCTTCGGCTTCATTACACTCCATGAGTGTGGCTTACTGGACTCCTCCTGGTGTTGCGTTGTCTTGCAGTGGGGCAACAGTATGAGGATGGCTGAGCCGGTGGCCAACGCGGATAAGATGGTGGAGCAGCGTCCTCATGCGCGTACCGCCAACTTCTTCAGCTGCACTTGCTCCCAACGCGTGCGGCTAGGCCCTACTGGGCCATTATACTCTATTATGATATGTGGCTGCCATCACTGGTGTCGGCGTTGCGGGGTTAGCACTCAGGCCCTTGTGATGTCTGTACTGCTACTGCTAGTGTTCTGTGTGTGATGAGTGTTACGAATTCACCCCATGGCCGGTGCTGGATCTGCTATGAGCAGCCGCTGCGCAAGGGAGCGACCTGCAGCGAGCATCAATCGACCAGGCGTCAATATGCAAGATGACGTTTGAGTGCATCAGTCCTGCGTCTGTTCGTGTCCTTGCTGCACGAATTCAAAGTCTGAGGTAGCTCAAACATCACGAGCGCTGCCACCTGATGTTAATTGCGTGCGGCTGCCACCGCACCTGCGTTGCACTGATTGCGCTTCACCGACAGTGTGCCCCCTTGGAATCCAGAAGTGGCAGCTGCTGTGGATCTGTTCATATGCCATATCCTTGCTTGCTAACGAACAAGACACAAAGCCCAAAGCTGCTGGCAAAAGTGACGTTATGATTGCAATGTCATAGGCATATCGCTAATGACTCTTTTCCTTTTGTGGTGTTGTAGCAGTTTGACGTTGCATGTGGAAGGTACAGTAGCACGGCGTATGTGTGAGTTTAAACTGGTTTGGTTTGCGAAAGAGCTGCCAGCAAAGTGGAGCCAGGTGCAAACATCAAGGAGTTCAAGTTCATTGCTGTCCTGTGATTTGTCACGGAATGCATGTGCACTCAATGCAGCTCTCCTTCTCCGAAGTGAGACTCGAACGCATCACGCCCCCCCTCCCCCCCCCCCCCCTTCAAACTGCAGTCAACATCACATAATCAGGCCAAACTTAGGGTTGTTCTGCCGCAAAGCATGCTGGTCCCATTTTGAATCAGGTTAATGGAGGCCTGGGTCACCTTGGACAGTGCCCAGAACTGACTCGGAGGACTATGCCAACACGTCTGAATCAAATCTGTAGGAGAAATGATCACAGGGTATCAGGCGCTTGTGCTGAAAGAACTGGTCCTGGTGCTGCGGAGGTCCAACCCAATCCCAACAAACCCCACCCCAGCCTCACCCCGTCCCCACTATTCCATTCCGCTGCACCAATGCGTTCAAGCTACCAATTCTCCGCGAGCAGGCCAGCTTAAAGGTCACCCACCCATGTCGCTGCCATAATGGTCCCAACTGCATTCAGGACAGGGTACACAAACCACTGGGTACCACGCACATTGGTGTCTCAACGGAGCAGCAACAACAAACACAACTGCTGCAACAGCAGCAGTAGCAGCTGCAGCGGCAGCAGCGCCAGCAGGAGCAACAGCGATAGCGGCAGCAGCCGCCGCAGCAGCAGCAGATTCAGCGGCACCAGCAGCAGCAGGAGCGGCAGCAGGCTGAGCAGAGGCGGCGCCAGCAGCAACACCGGCGAACACGCCTACGCGGCAATGGCAGCCGCACCTACCGCAGCAGTGGTGCCACAGACGCTGAGGCGCGCAGCCACTGTGCTTGCTGATGGTGGCAGCTTCGCTGCCTTTGCTGGCGCAGCTCCTCGCGCGGTGGCGCCGCTCAATGATGGCGGCGTGCGTGTCGCGCTGCGTCGTGCGGACGCCTCCTCCATAGGCCACGCGTTTGCGGCAACGGCAGCGGCGGCGAGGCGGCAGCGCGCTGAAGCGCAGGAAGGTGGTGCGATCGCGTTGTCGGTCGATCGGCGCAGCGAGCATGATGTCTTGCTTTTGATGTTTGCAGTGACTGCGGTCAGCGATGATTGCCCTAACCATGACCCTGCCTGCTGAACCCCAAATAATAATTTTAGCCCGCCGGGCCAAAACAGTTGGGTTAGCGCGCGGGTCAAGCCCTAGGCAGCATCCACCGGGCGCCCATACACTTGCAGTCACCAAAGCGCGCCTGTCCCTAGGACACGTGACAATGTACGAATCTGGCGCACTTCCTGAACTGGTAGGTACATACGTATGTATAGCTTGTCGCTTGCGCAGGCTGCCTGTTCACCAGCGGGGACCGCCGGTCTTGACAGCTCGCGGGATTGAACTTGAAGTATCGGACAAGACAAGCACCCGCCCAGAGCGTCCGTAAGGCTGCCACCTGCCCGCCAGTTACATACACATGTAAGACGTATGCACTCCCAGCTTGGCGCTTGCGCAGGCTGCGCGTTCACCAGTGGCGACCACCGTTCATGACAGCTCGAGGGTTAAAGGGCCAGACAGGACAAGCGCTGAGCTGAGCACGAGCGCCGCCGCCAGCTGCCACACAAGCTACAGACACATGTAGGCTTCACAAAGTACCAGCATGGCGCTTGCGCAGGCTGCGCGTTCATCAGTGGCGACCGCCAATCATGACAGCTCGCGTGTTAAAGTGCCAGACGAGACATGCGTTCAGCTGAGCCAACAGCACCCGCCACCAGCTGCTGCAATGCTGCTGCCAGTTACAATGTGCGTTTCAGGCACATGCAGGCTAGCTTGTTTCTTACCAGCTTGGCGCCTTTTATGCCTGTATTAAAGGCTAGCCTTACGTATGACTGAAGCCCAATCGAAGAACGCCAAGGTGCGGATTGGCGTGAGGCCGTGGCACGCATTATGGCAGCTCAATGACGATCACGTTGCAACCGAGCGCCTGTTTGTGCGGATTTGTTACATGAGAGTTTGAAATGTGCTGGGTATGTCTGCAGGAAGGCATGTTGATTGTGGAGACTTCAAGTCTGCGATCGACAAGATCTTCGGGCGGTTGCGCGTTCAGTGTACCCGTATGGAATCTGAAATGTGCTTGCACGTGGCATGCCGTACACAAGACAGTCGCGTCTAATGTTGATGGTTTATTATGTGGCTCACACTCAAAGAACATGTCCGCCGACAAGAATGCCACCGCCGCCGCCGCTCTCATTGCACACATGACGAGCGACCCCACTCTCGACCCTGCCGATCGCAACGCGGTCAACGCCGCCATTTTCCATTGGGCCTCTGAGCAGGTGCAGTTGCATGCCCGGTACAAGGCCCTGCTCCTTCTCGCGATAGCGGAAAACGCGCAGAGTGGCGAGAGAGCCGCGAGGAACTGTGGCGGACGAAAGCCACTCGTGATGGCGACACGTGTCAAAAACATCACGCGTCACTCAGTGAATCTGCCTAGTGAAAGCTCTCAGAGAACCCGAGCTTCTGAGGCCATCCACGTGGTGACATCGGATAGCTTTGAGGAGCTAGCTCTCGCTGCACGGCCCGCCGCTGCCCGCAGCTGGCATACAGGAGGTTCTGTGCAGCAGCGGACCTAGCGCACCTGCTCCGGCGGTCTCCCGTGCCCTCCTCGGGAAGATCGTGTTGGCGATTTTTGAGGTGCGCTTTACCAAGACTCAACCGGAAAACCTAGCTCTAACGCTAAGAACACAGGTAAACTGGGATGGGCGTCGGTTCGTCATGGATGAGCGGCTTGATGTCACGGCAGCTATCTGTGACCGCCTATACTGCTGCGCTTGCAGCCGACATCAGTCGACTGTGCGAGCGTGGCGGCTACTGGAGGAAGCGCAGCCGACTGGCACACCGCATCAATCTTCTGCTATCAAAACTGCAGTCACTGCCTGCTTCCACAGTCGCTGAAAACGTGCAGACGACGCTGCTGAAAGCTCTGGAGCTTGCGGAAAGATGGGCTGCACATGAAGAGCCCAGTTTGCCGTGGGTACGCGAAGCTGTTCGCATGCTGGTGGATGGTGAGCAGCTGAAGACTCTATATCGTCAGCCGTTCTGGGCCGACTGCATGGACACTTCCAAGTGGGGAGCGGAGGATTTCGAGGATGATCAGCATGATTTCCACAAACTGCAGGTGCGCATTTAGCTATAAGTGTGATCACACAGCAATGCTGCAAGCACCATGTCCACTCACCCTGGTTTGGGACACAATCAGCGCCTCAATTTTCTGCAATATCATCCAAGTTGACAGTGGTGCAACGGAATGCACAGGCAAACTTTGCATGAGACATCTTTGAACTAATATTGCCTTTATCAACCGAGCTTCAGTCCACAACCTGGTATGGGACACGATCAGCGCCCCGATCTTCTGCAATACCATCAAAATTGACAGTAGTGCAATGAAATAAATGCACACGCAAATTTTGTATGAACCATCTTTGAACTAACATTGCCCTTATCAATCGAGCTTCAGTCCACCACCGGTCTTGGAGGGTCATTGGGCAGCAAGTTGTACTTCCTCCATGATCCTTGTTACACTTTTTGGTTGACCTAATCAAGCACAAAGACAACGGCAAGAACTTGCGCTTTCGTAACAAGAAAAGAAGATTATGTCTCCTTTGATGAGTGGGAAATGTAGCAGCGCCTCGTGTGTACACACAAGTTGCAGTGCCCGTGAGCCTGCGAATTTGCTTGATTTTAGCCAACAAACTGGAGCTGACCGGTGTGTAACCTGCAACTATGTCATTCGCAGAGCATGCCCCCATGGCATTGTGGGCCTTCTGCTCGTTTTCAAGCGTTGAATGCGTATGTCTTATGTCTGCTTACCCCTCCGCTGGCGACCAGCCATTGCTTCAAGGTGTTCGTGCAATGCTGCAGCAGCAGCCCATTTCTGCAGTCACCCTCTTGACCACAGCAAACGTCTTGCATGTGGTTTTCACCACACCTACGCTCTTGTTGAGCGATTACTACCAGCTCTGCGGCTGATCGCCGAGAGGACTGGCGCAGCCTCGCCATCAGCGCCTTGTTGGCTGATGAAAGATTCTGTTCACTTGGCCAGGGTCCATATGGTCTGTCCAGAGGCTGTCGGCCTCAGTGCGGGCTTGAATTTGCTGTGCAGTGCCTACTGCTGCCTATGCCAGCCTCTGCCACCGCCATGCCGAATAAAGCTGCTTTCGCGATGTGGTATGCTTGCCACCTTAGCACTTTGCAAATTTTCACCCAAACTTCAACAGTGTCTACTTCAAGTGCTCTTCAACCATTTCTGCACAGTGGCTAATTCTTTAGGCCTTGGAGTTGTTCAAGGTGTCAAAGTGACCCAACATGAAGCACATCACCCTCTGGAGAAACACTGGAGATGTAAAGTGTAACCAGTATAATGAACGGGAGGAAGTAGTACACTATGGAGTCGAAGTGCTGGAGGGCCCAGGAGGGGGGAAGGGATTAGATTGGGGTGGGCTATACATGTAGACACCATGCGAAATTTGGATATGGCAAATCATGGTTTTCAGATCGCACATTTGCAATTGTAGTCGGCTTGTGACACCAACGGGTTGTGGACCTTCACTTATGGGGGTTGTGATCAGGTGTTCGGTCCGAACTAGTACCTGAATGACACTAGTGTCGTACAGTAGTGTTGTACAGGTACCTAGTATCGTACAGGTACCTGTACGACACTTATGTCACACAGGTAACGAGTGTAGTAGAGGTACCTGTTACAGGTACCTAGTGTTGTACACGTACCTGTACAACACTAGTGTATCTGTAGTAGAGGTACCTGTTACAGGTACCTAGTGTTGTACACGTACCTGTACAACACTAGTGTCCTACAGATACACCAGTGTAGTACAGGTACCTGTACGACACTAGTGCGACATTAGTGTCGTGCAGGTACTGAGATGCGTTGTATGGGCAACACCTGGGCGCACATCTCCAGCTGGCAATTAAGCCTCTCTAGTGGTCTTTGCTGCCATGGCGCAGCCAATTCAGGTGTCAGCTCCTGCTGCAACAAATGGTTGTGTACCATGCCACAACGCACATGGCCGCATGCTGCCTGTTGCGACCGCTTACCCGTCTTCAGCTGGCGAGCATTACACACACGCTAGTGTCATATACCCTCATCTGGGCTGAGGCTGCTGGCAAATGCGCATGTTAGAACTCTACTGTGATGTAGGCGCGCGCTGATGCAGACTGGTCAAGTGAAAGCTTGCGCTTCGTGCCTGAAACTTGAGATGCGTATGGGCCTTTGGTCACCAAGCTGGTGTACTGTTTCAGATAATATCCGGAAGACAGCACCATGTTCTAGATAAACCATCAGCCAGCTGCAGTAGATGCATGATGGCCGAGTGCTGAAGGTCAGTCCAACACTTCCAGCAGCACTGTACACGCCATCCCTTTGCTGCTGGAACTCTCAATGGCTGGCAAATGGGGCTCGCGGCCTGCCAAGCACGAGAAAGCTTTGTTCTTTTGCCATCAGTACCTTGCCATCCAATTATGTTACAGGTTGTTGATACTTTAGTACCCTTAAAAGTTGTTCAATTTTTAAGTCCGGTTTTCAAATGTTGTTTGCATACCAGGAGGGCCAAGTATTCTCAGCTGACCATGGCGATTAAGCAGGGAAAAAACGCACTTTGTTGCATTACATAGGCCTGTAACCACAGAATTGTGTTTCTGTGTATGTGCACTCTATACTTTCCGCATACTTAAGGCATGCGGCAGGCGGCAGTTTCCATGAGCTTGTGCGAGTTACTTTGTACTGCTGTATATACTGATTGATATGCAGACACGCCCAGGTCAGTAAAGTTTGTCTCAACAGTCCAATCATCCATGAGTTCCATTGACAAACATCTGCAGGGCTTGATTGAAGATGAACTCTGCCGATTGGCCCCGATTCGCCGACTGCATGCCAATGATCATCGCTTCCACGAGCTGGCCGCCATGGATGGACACCTGCGACGTGCTGCGGACAAGAGATTGGTCGGATTCCCAGAGATCAATTATGACGAGCTAGAGTTCACCGGCGAATATCTGGGAGCGGGAGCGTTTGGCGCGGTGGCCAAGGCAAACTACCTTGGCAAAACGGTTGGTGTTGTCATCAGAAGAGTTTCACTGTCATTTCCGGGCGTCTAGCACTTTGGACTTTAAGGTTCCTGCACATTCTAGCCCAGCTTCAGAGGTGCAATATGCATGGCCAGTGAAAGCGAATCATGTCTCGCAGGATCCGGGGACATTGGGGATTAAATTACATACCTGCGTCTTGCTGACACAGAAAGCGGTAGACATAATATTTAGGGGGCTGCTCTTACACAGGGCAGGAAAGGTGACGGTATCTTCGTATTTATGGCATATCAATACCCATGCACCGTTCCAGCCCTTCTTGGGTGTAAGGATCAATGGTTGTGTATGATGGATGTGACACAGCAGCGGCCTTTGGCGACTTGCCCATACATGCAAACTGTAACAATATTATTGTATACTGCAGTACACTTCACTTCCACATCAGCAGCTAGCTTGCGCCATTCTTATCGATTTTGCTACACTCAAACCCACTGAAGCTGAGTTACATGACCATTTCTGTAATTTGAAGTAGTCCTATTTGTGGCTTCCATCAAAATCAAAGTGGCAGCTAATGCAATCAAGTGCTCACATCATGGAACATGATATGGGCAGTTCTGCACTACTCCGTGTTACTGGTGTGCCTTGTTGCTGCTCAGACCACCAACACGGCAAGCAACTCCTGGTAGTGCCAGCTCAATACACCATCCATCTGGTCATGGTTGAGTGTACCATGCATGTGATCTTCAGCGTGTCAACACCATCAATGTCCGTCACATGTCACACTGGAGATGGACTATTTATCCCTTTTAGCTTGTTGCATGCTGTGTATTCGTACCTGCCAGGTCGCTGTCAAGAGGCTTTCAATTGGTGAACGCATCACACTCAATGATCTGCAGCAGCTCAGGAGGGAGGTGCGGCTGCATGCAAGCTTGTCGTTCCCCAACATTGTGCAGCTGATTGGCGCCAGCACTGTGCCACCAAGGCTGGGCATAGTTATGGAGCTGGCACCATATGGTAGTCTCTTTGACATCCTGCACCTCCCTCGCGTGGCACAGGTGCGTGAATGGGTGTGCCATATTCATCGAATAAACCAGACTGAGGTCGGCATGCTCGTACGTCGTACCTGCGAGCACAGGGGTCTTCATTCCGGACACATACCGTCTTGTCTATAACAAAGGCCACCCGACGCTGTTTGCATTTGAGCAAAAACAGGGGGTAGACGTTCTTGTTGTGATGTCTGTGGCAGTGGGTGAACGCTTTTTTAGATGAGCACAGAATTGCCTCCTACGGCTTTCGTACTTCTTCATGTCTTGCCGGCTTAACGCAACAGAAGCACAAGAGTACACAGGCTACTGGCAGCACCAGCAGCTGTGGTGGACCCAGTGGCCACGAGCAGTCAGCAGTCCGCTTTCCACATAGGATGCAGATACACTGTCAACAGCTGCGTACAACTGATGAATGATGCATGAGCTGCGTGCATGCATATAACTTTGTGCACACCATTGGAAAGCCTACTGCTTGCGTCAGCAACGTGTCTTGCGTGAGCGATAGACTGAGTGTACATGGCACATGCAGACCTGCATGAAAGTGGAGGTGCACAACGTAACGTGGAGCCAGAACACAGGGGGGTGAGCCTTGTTTCCTGTGACCAGTCTTGGGAGTGGGCTCGTTATCAAGGAGGCCAAAATGCCGACAAACAGAGCGTCCAGTGGTCTTAGTTATAAACGAGACGGTAACAGCACCTTGTGCGCTGCAGCTGTGGTGTTGGACCATGCACTGCCGGCATGTAAGCCACATTTCTTCAAGTGTCTATGTGCTCTTCTGTAATGGGCAAAGCTGCTCTGCTGCTGCCAGTGCTGCCTGTATGTTGTGGGCAGCGGCAGCAGCAGCAAGAAGGCAGGAGCAGCAGCAGCAGCTCCACCTCAGCAATGCAGAGCTGGGCCTGCTGTTCTTGGTGGCCAGCATGAGTTTAGTGCCATTGTCTTCAAGGCAGTAAGTATATAAGGCTAGGCTCGCACCTGCACCAGTCAGATGCGTAACACGGGGTACGCCTAGTAAGACCTCCCTCCCTTAGCAGTGGCTGCGCATTCCTCCTGGAAATGTGCTACACTAGGGGGTTTAAAACCCTAGCAACAGTACCACATAATAAATGTACACGTTGGCATACTGCGGATGAAGAGCACATGCTACAACGGCTTGTGCTATACTTCCAGAATCGCCAGCCTGGCTTTGGTTTATTGCCTAGGTTTCAGTTGATGGCGGCTGTCGTGCATGCAGGCAACATTTGTGTGCAGGTTATGAGTATCGCACACCACGTCGCAATACCGTACAGCTTACTTACAACAGTCACGCCTTGTTTGCAACTACCAACATTATGTATGCTGGCACCTGCGTGACGATGACAGCATCGTTTTCCTGCGCAAGGTAACTCACCAACCTGATCCACTAAGCATACTGCAGTGATGAGGCATACTGTATGCCTTGTTGTCGCGTATATTTGCTATTATGGTGCAAGGAGTTGCACACTGCAGCATGCACAAATACACGTTCACTACAGGAAATTGCACCTTGATTATAGAGGAGGCATGCATAAGGCAACTGCGTTGTGCTTATCAATTAATCATCTCAGCAACAAAAACCGCAGCAACGCCACCAACGCGGTGCATGTCAGTACAGCTGATGCCTCAAGTGTGTTTCTGTGAGCAAGGCTGAGAGCAGTAGTATATATAATGTAACATAATCAGGCATGCTTATACATGCAGATGTTTGGTATACACTCATCAATGCTGCTCCTGGTGACTGCATATAATATATGCACAGTGATGTGCCGTCTGTGCTACCTGTTATTGCACCGATTGCTTGTGATACTTGCCTCTTAGATTGGCAAAAGGTGATGATTTTCATTAACAGCCTCAACATTGAAGCTGCGAAACTCAAGATGACGCAAATCATGGCTGCAGGCAGCACAACTTTACCCAGGTTATGCGGTGTGACCTATAATTGTACTTGTAGTTGATACGCACATGCGCAGTGCCATTAAAGGGGCGTACAGTGATCGCTCGCCGTTGTGGAGAGTCTCCATCATGCAATATACACGATGGGGTGTTCTTGCATGGCATTTGCATAGTTTCATCACGCAAGTGGAAGCCTTTGCTGTTCCATTCTGCTCTTCCTCATTGCTCCTAACAGTTTTTGATGTCGTGGTCCACATTGTCTCTGCTACTGTGTGGCATGGTGCAGGCGAATGCGCCAAGCTGGGAGGAAAAGGTTGCCATGCTGTTGGATGTCAGCACTGGTGTCGAGTACCTCCATAACCACCGCCCTCAGGTCCTGCACCGCGACCTGAAGTCTGCCAATGTCCTGGTGTTTGAGGGTTGGCAGGCCAAGGTACGTTTCAGCTGTCAAGTTTATCCATGTACCTGCTGCTCACTGACAGGATCAGTGGTAGGTACACCATCGATTTTGTACAGAATAATGTGGTGCCATGTCAGTCTTCCGCATGCCACCTCACACATCCCGCTGAGGAAATAATGGGCAACGCTCCAACAGCCGTTTCCTTTCCAGTTTTGTGATGGTGTCTCCTTGAAAAACACATGTGCACGTCCACTGCTCTTAGTCCGGCACACAGAGGCCCTTTACACACCTAGGATATAGTTAGGGTATGACAGCGCAGGAAAAACTGGAACTTGGTACTTCGCAAAAGGAAGTGACGCAGGCTGGCCTGACACATGCGAGAGCTTTTCAAATTGAATCCTGATACTGATCGCCGTGCATGGCGTGCAGGAAAGCAAGAAGGCGGCTGCACGCTTGTGTACGGGACAATGAAAGCCTCACATAATGCTTGTACTTTCCACAAGGCTTTCACAGCTTAGCTATGTGCTTGTTCTAGGTCACTGAATATCATTTTCGGCTTGCTAGGGTTTCTTTGAAAAGGATCTATGGATCTACTACCTGCTGAATGCAACAGCAGCTCAGCACCAAGGTGATCACCCCTGGTGCCCAGCTGCAGCTGGAGTGGCGCGTGCTACCTGGCAAGAGCAGCAGTAACAGCAGAAGGCAGGGACTCCTCACTCCTATGAACTGTATGTATTAACCGTGTATGCGCAACACGACTCAGAAGCATCATGAAGTCACAACAGATACAGCAGCAGACAAGTACAGGATCCCCCTCAGTTCTTTGAAAACTGTAACGGCTATCTGTAATTGCCGAATCTGCAACTTGTCACTGTGTGCGAAGCCTTTACACTGTACAGCATCACACGGATGTAATGCCAAACACTCCTCCCGGAGTAGCCCTGCTTCAGGCACTTCCCTAAGCTAGAAACACAGCAAGTAAAGCTCTGAGCTAACACCACACTCCCGACATACCTGCATTTTGTGCGTTTCCCTACAACACTGCTGCTATGCAATAGCGCTGATTTGTTCTTCCTTTGCCTTGTTGTTGACATGTTGGTTGGGAGCTGTTTCTTCTGCTGTGATTTGAGAGCGCTCAGTCACGGCGCGGTTGAGTTGGTGCATGTCGGCTTTGACAATCTCGCATACTACTATACTATCAGCTCACTACTACTGTGATGTTGCTATTTAAGCCGGCCGGACATATGTCACTACACGTTAATGTGAGATCAAGCGAGTATCTCACAGTTATATGCCTCAAGTCTCAACGCGCATATGTCTCAAGTCTCAACGCGCCGCAACACCACGTGCTATACGTGTCGGCAATTGGTTGGGGTGACACTCTCCATGTTTGAAGTGCGCCACATTCATATATGTCATATGAAGGCGTGCAAGTCATGTGATTGCGAATGGCCAACTTCTTTGACGCGAGCTTTGCGCAGGACTCGCGGGCGGGTGAATACCTTGTTTCAGGGTGCTATGTTGCATTCTGCCGCGAGCTTATAAGTAGACCGCCTGCTTTGAATGATCCTCTGTTTCAGAGCACCTGACACCTCGATTCAGATGCATGAGGTCATTGGGAAATGAACTTGTGGCCTTACTGATATGGCGTGACATAACACAATGTACAGAGGCACACGGCGCGTGCCTCGCACCAAAGCATGCAGAGTACTAGCAGTCATGCGCAACTTTCCTACCGCCTAAACTGTTTGCATGTATAGCTCACATACAGTGCTTCGAGAATGTGCTGTCCACCTGCAGCAGCACCATATGTGGGGCCTGGTGAGGCTGTTTCTTGATAAAACTGACGCCGGCATTTTGTAGCAGTGTCCAAGCAGGTTTTGCTACAGCGGCACCTACAACAGCAACTTGAAGCCGAAGTGCCAGCACATAGCTCTTTAAGATTACCAGACATACGAGGCACCCGATGTGTCGGCCTGTCAAGCAGTGTGGCATTCGCGATTTTACGGGTTCATGATGTCTGGCAGGGAGAACTTGCAGCATTTGCCAGCTTGCATTGATTAGTCATGCAATTTTTCTATTCACAGACATCAAAATTCAACTTGATCAAATACGTGACTTGCCCATTTCATTTGCGCAAGTGTTTTTCTGTTGTTTGCTGGACTGGCAGATATGCGACTTTGGGCTTGCAACAAACTTCGATGCCATCGCTCACACCACGACTTGTGGAAGCGGGATGCGAGGGACATATGCTTGGATGGCACCGGAGATTATGCGGGGAGCGAAATACACCACGGCGTCTGATGTCTATAGTCTGGGTTTGATTGTCTACGAGGTGATCAGTGGCAAGATACCATTCCAGGACCAGAACCTGATGCAACTTGCATTAGGGCTAGACCGCGGAGAGCGGCCGTTGCTGCCAACGCACGATCTTGACGCTCCAGCAGGTGGCCACCGACTGGCAGCTCTCATGCAGCGGTGCTGGCAGCAGGACGCCGGCTCACGACCTCGCAGCAGAGCCACCACAGCAGAGTTGTCTTCCATCGTGGCTAGCATTGGAGGGGACCCCCGTATCACCAGCACTGGTGGTGCAACTGCTGCTGTGGAGGGCCATGCCTCGAGGTCTCCGGCGCAACATCATGTGGTAAGAACCTGGCGATCATGCCGCCTTCAATGTGGTGAGCTGAGACGCTCATATTGCATGTAGAGTCAGTCTGTAGTTCAGTACTTGCTGCCAGGTGCTGCTGTGCTGCTGCTGTTGTCTGCTGTGTTGTCTCCTATGGTGAGCGCTGGCTGCTGCTGCTGCTGCTGCTGCTGCTGCTGCTACTTGGCCTGCGCCTCAAAGTTCACACTGTAATGAGATTGCCCTGAACGCATCAGACGCCTTTGCAACGCGCTGGAGAGTTTACAATCATGCAGAAACGGTGTTAAGGTTAGGTCAGTTTCACATGCCCCAGGCACGCCTTCGGCGACGGAACCTGACAGAACTCCTCGACGGACGGAACCTTTTTACGGAACCCCGAGGTTTATGCGCGCACCCTGGCACTGATAACCTGACCAACGGCTTTTGCCTGTTTTTGCTGTTTAGTTGAGCACTGAATCTGCTTTTGTTTCCTGCTGCCGCTTGAGGCGCTGATATCCTATGAATCACATCAATTGGCATCCGCTAGAGTCCGCAACCGCTGTTGTTTGTTTTTCTTCAGCTGGAGGGGCACCTCTTGCGTGGTTTTGAAAACTCAGTTCGTCAAAAAAACTCAGTTCGTCACGTGCCTGTATACATAGCGTTTCACGGTACGTATGATTGTGATAGGCGACAACCTGTCTTTATCTGCTCTTGTATGCCAACACGCTGTTTGCTTGCATCTGCTTTTTTCGTGGTGTTCATGGCCAAACAGCTGGGCACTTGAGAGTGATGTTCGATGCAGCAGCTGTGCACACGTGTCCTTTCAGTCCTCTATAGCGCAGCCTTTTGGTCGTACTTACCAGGTCTGCTGCCAACACCTTTTGGCACCAATGTATGCTGCCTTCATCCTGATTGCAATGATCTGCCAAACTTTAACAATGTGCAGTGCTTGTGCTTCTCAGGATGCGCGCCGTACAAACAAGAAGGACAGCAAGAGTGCAGCAAGCGGCAACAAAGGTGGCACAACGGAGGTTAGATGCAGTAGCTGTGCACACATATATAGATCCTTTCTGAACAAAAGTCCTCTATAGCGCAGCCTTTTGGTCCTGCTCACCAGGTCTGCTGCCACACCTTTTGGTACCGATGTATGCTGCCTTCATTCGGATCGATGATCTGCCAAACTCTAATAATATGCAGTGCTTGTGCTTCTCAGGATGCTCAAGGCGGCCGTACAAACAAGAAGGACCAAGGTGGCATAAAGGAGGTGAGTCGATGGTAACTGCCGTTGTTGCGATTGGCACCATTTTGCTGCATCAACCTTACAGAGTTCACTAAGGGGCCATGTCAACAAGATAATCTACCAGGAATGGAGCCGTAGCGCGGTTTGTACGAAGTTTGCCAGGTTTGCAATCAGTAAGCTTCACATGTGCGGCAAGGTACACAGGCATGTTTGAGAGGGGGGCAACCATCTGGTTGATATTGAAGGACTTCAATTGCCTCTGCTGGTCGATTGCAAACAGCTTAAGCACTACCTACTTATGCAGCTGCAGGGAATTGTCGGTGCTGGCCACATACCGTTACAGAGTGCATGCAGCATTACAATGAATGGATTCGTCTGGTCAAAGTCCTTGACAAACTGGGGAGAAATCAAACACAAGTACCTCAGATCTCAGAATTTAAGCTCACAATAGGATGATTGCAGCGATGTGGATTACATGCATGTCTTCCGGGTGATTTTTGTATTGTGCCTCACATGACTTTCAACACTTCCAAGAGAGTAGATATCTCACAATTGGTCTTAGGCACAGGACACATGCCACTTCCAAGAGAGTAGATATCTCGCAATTGGTCTTAGGCACAGGACACATGCCACTTGTGTCAATCTTGCATACGCTGTGCTGGGACGGCACTGTCATCAAGTCCGGAAGAAGCTGGCGACAGCAGCTGCTGCTGCATGCCTGGACTCGTTGATGTCATACTAGTACAGCAAGCCACCGCGGATGCAATGGTTGATGTAATGGCACTGTCTATGATAAGCTTGCCAAACAATTAACTCTGTATGTAGCAGCCTGGGACTTACTTGAAAGACTGGATGGCAGCATCAAGTACCTGTTTGGTCACAACCCAAGCAGTCCAAGAGATTGCAGCAGCTGCTGGATGTTTTCTGTACACTCGGGCTTCTTGCAGCCCCAGTCAGTGTCTTCAGGTCACAGCTTCAGATGCCAACTAGTACACCCCTGTTGGTATGAAACGGACGTGAAGCACTGAGTCATGCTTGCCTGACAGGGTGGGACAGGCTGGAAATAGAGCACAATGCCCTCACCTCGTGCCAGTACAACCTGCAACAGATGCACTCACCACCGCAGACGGCAGTTACTCATCATAGCGACGTCTGACCATCTGCAGCAGAATATGCTGACGCTCAGAGACATTTTGTGAAACTCTTCTCCAGGTACCAACATTCGAGGAGCTCACCGAGAGCTCTCTCGCAAGCGATGAACATACTCTTCTGGGGCGAGGCGGTTTTGGTGTAGTGACCAAAGGCTTGTACCGTGGTGTGTCGGTGAGAGCCCATCTTTGGCACCTGCTTTGTACATGGACATGCATTTGCTCATCATTTATGACCGTGTTGATGCAGCATTTCCCAGAAGTTCAGC